>JAMZAV010008435.1:0-28146 GCA_024449915.1 Sweltsa coloradensis
GTGTAGACACATAGTACTATGCACCACTTATATGCACCAGTAGATCTTTTGGTTCCATTGTACAACAATCTCTACGAGCGGTAGGCGAACGCGTGCAGTCGACTGCACCGCACGGGATGTTTACTATCACGGACGTCACACGCAATCCATCATGGCGCCGGCCTTTTTTTCGCGCCAAGAAAGTCTACCCCACAAAACTTATTATTTTTGGGTAGAATGTCTCGATTTTCAAATTGTAAAAGCACAATATCGGTATATCGTGTGTACCAATTTTAAAAATCGCATTAGAAATTTTAGTGCAAGTTGCCTATTCTTTGACTTATAACACCTACATGCTTTATCCTATTGTAATAATTTTTTCACAGAACCTTAGTTTTATTGATTAATATATTCGTGTTTAATTTGAGCACAATCGAATAATTTTTTCTTATGAAAATTACAATTTTACAATTTTTTCTTTTTTAAAAATTACGATTAATTCAAACAATTTAAGTTAATTTTTTATTTAATTTAATTTAATTATAAAAATTAGGTCAATTTTTTATATAATTTAATTTAATTAAAAATAATCTTCTACTTAGTAATGATTTTTTCACAGAACAACAGAAAATCCGCGAAAACCCCATGGCATCTCAATGCACCATATACGCTCATCCAACAACGCGGCGGGACTTAAGCGTTTCCTAGTTCATATGAACATGTGTTAGGAGCATAATAAAATTACTTTTTAAAATTATAATTTTTGCCTTGAGATTATGAAAAATCATGTATATAACGTTAATTAGTTGGATGAGCGTAGCGAGCGAAGCGAAGATTCAATTTCACTACACTGTGTATTTTTGTGTTTGTCCACACGATTCCGGCTAAACCGATACTCCGATTACGATGAAATTTTATGGAGACCTTTCGAAATCTCTGAACTTAGAACTGCATCGTACAAAATTGATCAAAAAACTATTTCTCTTGAAAATCGCAATTTTACGATTTTTTTTGTTTTTCTTATTTATTTTTGTTTGTATTTTTGTGTGTTTGTTAACACGATTCCGGCTAAACCGATACTCCAATTGCGATGAAATTTTCTGGAGACCTTTGAAATCTTTGAACTTAGAACTGCCACCTTTTTGAGCGCAATCGAAAAATTATTTTTTATGAAAATCGCAATTTTACGATTTTTTTTGTTTTTCTTATTTTTTTTGTTTGTATTTTTGTGTGTTTGTTAACACGATTCCGGCTAAACCGATACTCCAATTGCAATGAAATTTTCTGGAGACCTTCGAAATCTTTAAACTTAGACCTGGCACGTTTTTGGGTACAATCGAAGAAATATTTCTCATGAATATCGTACTTTCACGATTTTTTACTATTTTTAGTGCGATATTTTCCTGATATTTGGGCCGATTCTGACCAAACGGGTGGGGCTACAACGTTCATATTTCACATGGACATTAAGGTAATGGTGATGTATTGCTTTTTGAAAGAAAAAGTTGAAAAAGTTAGCCAGAATCCATAGAAATAAAGGTTTTAATATGAGTTTTTTTGAGGTTTATAATTGGATGAGCGTAGCGAGCGTAGCGAGCGAGCGAAGATTCCATTTTACTACACTGGAGAAAAAAATCCGGAATGTTTTTTTTTCTTTCTTTCTGTATTTTTGTGTGTCTGTTAACACGATTCCGGCTAACCGATACTCCGATTGCGATGAAATTTCATGGAGGCCTTCGAAATCTCTGACTTAGAACTGCCACGTTTTTGAGCGCAATCGGGAAATTTTTTCTCATAAAAAAAACCAATTTTACGATTTTTTTCGATTTTTAAAAACTTTCTTCGACTTATAACACCTACATGCTTTAAACCGATTGTAATGATTTTTTCACAGATCCTTAATTTCATGAATTTAAATATTCGTGCGAAATTTGAGCGTAATCGAAAAATTATTTCCATGAAAATCGAAATTTTACGGGTTTTTTCTTTTTCAAAAGAATTCTTTGACTTATTACACCAACAGCTTTATCCTATTGTAATTATTTTGCACAGAACCTTAATTTCATGAATTAATATATTCGTGTTAAATTTGAGCGCAATCGAATATTTATTTCTTATGAAAATTGCAATTTTACTATTTTTTTCTTTGTTAAAAATTACGATTAATTAAAAAAATTAAGTTATTTTTTTATTTAATTTAATTTAATTAAAAAAAATCTTCGACTAAGTAATGATTTTTTCACAGAACAACAGAAAATCCGCGTAACTCATGGCAGCTCAATGCACCAATTACGCTCATCCAACAACGCGGCGGGACTTAAGCGTTTTCCTAGTAACAATTAACAAGTAACAATAGAAACTTGACAACAATCACCTACAATGCATTCAAAAAGCACTTGCAAAGGAAAAGTGGTCCTACAAAAACTAAAAACTTACAAAAACGCTCATCCTATCAACGCAGCGGGACTAAAGCGTTTTCCTAGTTAAGAAGAAGGCTATAGGCCTAAGCCTAGATTTCCATGTGGTTCACATGCGTAATGGCCGTCGAAAACGTCAAAAGGCCGTATATTGTTTGCTGAAACTGATTCGCATTGTAACGGCTAGGCGACGCTGAATGCCGTCAAAGATTAGACATGACTAATCTTTGATGCAGTCACTGGTTTACTTTCTTTGCTTTGTTAGTTTATTGAAAATGAAACTGCAACAATATTAAATTTCCATTCAGCAACAAAACTAGAAAGCGGTGGGAACCTCTACAATCTAAATAACTCTTACTTTCTAGAAGGCGGTGGGACCCTCTATAATCTAAATACCTCTTACTTTCTAGAAGGCGGTGGGACCCTCTACAATCTAAATACCTCTTACTTTCTAGAAGGCGGTGGGACCCTCTATAATGTAAATACCTCTTACTTTCAGGTAATTATTGTGACTAACTCATTGTTGAGAGAATATATAACAAAGCGTTCCTTCAATGGTACATTCATTACAAGTTTTAACAAAGACTGCAAGAGGCCGCAATACAATCTGCTTCTTTTCAGTTGACGCTTGACAGGGTGAAGGTTGGGTAGAAACCAGGTAGCAGCATAGTGATAGGACGTTTAGTAGTGACGATGTACAGAGCAAAGCTATTATGCTGCACTCTTCATCCGACTATCTGCGCGTGTTATTCTTGTTTCACAATAATTATTATAATCACGCATAATAATTGTGAAAGTTGCAATCGTACTAGTGATAGTGCAGCAGTTACAATTGCAGTTGGTACTGCAGCTGGCGTCGCTAGGTGTCGCACGATGAGTACTATTGGAAACGTTGGAGATCGCTGTCCCCCGCAGTTGGTATCCCAGCTGGATTACAATGATGGAAAACTGCCACCACCATAGTTGAGGTCACTGTTCGTATTGCTGTGGATATAACTGTTGCTAGAGAAGACGTGATAAAGTAGGCCTACATGTAAGGCCGCGTTCACATAACTTTGTTTTAGTCTTAAGAAATTGTTATTATTATAAGAAATCCGATATCCTGCATAATTGGTTAGTAATATTTCAGTAGCCTGTCATAATGAAGTTACTCCTTTTCATTGGTCGTCATAAGGATTATTAAAGTCTGATTGGTCCGTCGTAAGAATTTTGTTTTTGTTATAACAATTTCTTAAGACTAAAACATAAACAATTTAACACGTATTTCCTATCCCCTTATAACTAAACCAATTAGTGTGAACGCGGCCTTACAGTAGATCATCAGGGGTGGAGAGAGTAAGTGTGTGTAGGCACTCCCATCACGTTGTGAAGGTGGCGTATTTGTCTCCACCTTTTATCTGGGGAGGCAGTGTCAACATTGACTCTCTGTCTGTACCTCTGTGGTCGTACAAGTGTTGTAGAATAAAGAGTCCAAGTGGTTGCGGTAGCAGGAGTACAACTCAGTCGCGATATCTGAAGAGATTTCTGTTTTGTCCTTCAATCTCATTTTCATTTACTTTTTGAAATGTCCCATTATGGTTAGGGAAGGGGTTGGTGATTTAAATTCTAACCAATAAATGTCCATCCATTACTCCGCAAGGGGAGTTATCACTCTACAGTCAGTTTTATTAGGAGTAAAATAAGTTTTGTTCTGTTCCATCTTTAACTCTGTCTACGACAACGTGTAGCGGTTCATCAAGGGTGGAGAGAGAGTAAGAGCGTTATATAAGCACTTAAGATTTTTGATAAAATTAGTGTCAAACTTTCATCTAAAACACTAAGTTATATGTTTTATTCATTTCTATTAAAAGCAGTTTTATGGCAAAACGCTAATTCTCTGGACCCCTACCCATAGGAAATGCTCCTTAACTTTTTTTATCACTCCACTACATTAGGGACTTTCATTATGAATAGGTACATTAATCACATTTTTTAATATTAAGATCAGATTTTCATTGTTCAATCATAAATGTAAGCTGAAAGTTGCACCATATAATGGCGGAAAAAACGCAGCCACTACGTCATGATTAGCTATTAATCCTATTACGTATTTTTTAAATATTATTAATGCACAAACTTTGAAGTTTTTTATTTCCCGCGCAAACAACATGTGACGTCAAGATTAGGTATTAATAGGAGCTCTCGCTGGACCTTTAAATTGCCAATAACAATGCTGCCAACTGTTAAAGCGACCGTTGACGTTAAAAATGTATTTTATTTATTGGTTTTATTCATATGAACATGACAATGTGTTTAGGAGCATAATAACAATTACTTTAAAATTATAATTTTTGCCTTGAATTATGAAAATCATGTATATGACGTTAATTGTTGGATGGAGCGTAGCGAGCGAAGCCAAAGATTCCATTTCACTACACTGGAAAAAAATCCAGAATGTTTTTTTTTTTGTATTTTGTGTTTTGTCCACACGATTCCGGCTAAACCGATACTCCGATTGCGATGAAATTTTATGGAGACCTTCGAAATCTCTGAACTTAGAACTGCACCGTACAAAATTGATCAAAAACCTTTTTCTCTTGAAAATCGCAATTTTACGATTTTTTTCGTTTTTCTTCTTTATTTTTGTTTGTATTTTTTGTGTGTTTGTTACAGGATTCCAGCTAAACAGATACTCCAATTGCGATGAAAATTTTCTGGAGACCTTTGAAATCTTTGAACTTAGAACTGCCACCTTTTTGAGCGCAATTGAAAAATTATTTTTTATGAAAATCGCAATTTTACGATTTTTTTTTTTTCTTGTTTTTTCTGTTTGTATTTTTGTGTGTTTGTTAACACGATTCCGGCTAAACCGATACTCCAATTGCGATGAAATTTCCTGGAGACCTTCGAAATCTTTAAACTTAGACCTGGCACGTTTATGGGTACAATCGAAGAAATATTTCTCATGAATATCGTACTTTCACGATTTTTTACTATTTTTAGTGCGATATTTTCGTGATATTTGGGCCGATTCTGACCAAACGGGTGGGGCTACAACGTTCATATTTCACATGGACATTAAGGTAATGGTGATGTATTGCTTTTTGAAAGAAAAAGTTAGCCAGAATCCATAGAAATAAAGGTTTTAATACAAGTTTTTTTGAGGTTTATAATACAATTAACAAGTAACAATAGAAACTTGACAACAATCACCTACAATGCATTCAAAAAAGCACTTGCAAAGGAAAAGTGGTCCAACAAAAACTAAAAACTTACAAAAACGCTCATCCATCAACGCAGCGGGACTAAAGCGTTTTCCTAGTTAAGAAGAAGGCTATTCATAGGCCTAAGCCTAGATTTCCATGTGGTTCACATGCGTAATGGCCGTCAAAAATGTCAAAAGGCCGTATATTGTTTGCTGAAACTGATTCGCATTGTAACGGCTAGGCGACGCTGAATGCCGTCAAAGATTAGACATGACTAATCTTTGATGCAGTCACTGGTTTACTTTCTTTGCTTTGTTAGTTTATTGAAAATGAAACTGCAACAATATTTGTAATCATTTCCATTCAGCAACAACTAGAAGGCGGTGGGAACCTCTACAATCTAAATGCCTCTTACTTTCTAGAAGGCGGTGGGACCCTCTATAATCTGAAATACCTCTTACTTTCAGGTAATTATTGTGACTAACTCATTGTTGAGAGAATATATAACAAAGCGTAACTTGAATTGTACATTCATTACAAGTTTTAACAAAGACTTCAAGAGGCCGCGCAATACAATCTGCTTCTTTTCAGTTGACGCTTGACAGGGTGAAGGTTGGGTAGAAACCAGGTAGCAGCATAGTGATAGGACGTTTAGTAGTGACGATGTACAGAGCAAAGCTATTATGCTGCACTCTTCATCCGACTATCTGCGCGTGTTATTCTTGTTTCACAATAATTATTATAATCACGCATAATAATTGTGAAAGTTGCAATCGTACTAGTGATAGTGCAGCAGTTACAATTGCAGTTGGTACTGCAGCTGGCGTCGCTAGGTGTCGCACGATGAGTACTATTGGAAACGTTGGAGATCGCTGTCCCCCGCAGTTGGTATCCCAGCTGGATTACAATGATGGAAAACTGCCACCACCATAGTTGAGGTCACTGTTCGTATTGCTGTGGATATAACTGTTGCTAGAGAAGACGTGATAAAGTAGGCCTACATGTAAGGCCGCGTTCACATAACTTTGTTTTAGTCTTAAGAATTTGTTATTGTTATAGGAAATCCGATATCCTGCATGATTGGTTAGTAATATTTCAGTAGCCTGTCATAATGAAGTTACTCCTTTTCATTGGTCGTCGTAAGGATTATTAAAGTCTGATTGGTCCGTCGTAAGAATTTTGTTTTTGTTATAACAATTTCTTAAGACTAAAACAATTTAACACGTATTTCCTATCCCCTTATAACTAAACCAATTAGTGTGAACGCGGCCTTACAGTAGATCATCAAGGGTGGAGAGAGAGTAAGTGTGTGTAGGCACTCCCATCTCGTTGTGAAGGTGGGGTTTAATTCTCCGCCTTTTATCTGGGGAGGCAGTGTCTACATTGACTGTCTGTCTGTACCTCTGTGGTCGTACAAGTTATAGAATAAAGAGTCCAAGTGGTTGCGGTAGCAGGAGTACAACTCAGTCGCGATATCTGAAGAGATTTCTGTTTTGTCCTTCAATCTCATTGTCATTTACTTTTTGAAATGTCCCATTATGGTTAGGGAAGGGGTTGGTGATTTAAATTCTAACCAATAAATGTCCATCCATTACTCCGCAAGGGGAGTTATCACTCTACAGTCAGTTTTATTAGGAGTAAAATAAGTTGTTGTTCTGTTCCATCTTTAACTCTGTCTACGACAACGTGTAGCGGTTCATCAAGGGTGGAGAGAGAGTAAGAGCGTTATATAGCACTTAAGATTTTGATAAAATTAGTGTCAAACTTAATAACACTTCATCGTCACTGTCATTGTTATCAAACATTTAACACAACTCTGTCACTCACTCACTCACTCACTCACTCGCTCACTATTTCAACATAGATTATTGCATAATCTTATCTTATTAGTGGAGTGATAAAAAAGTTAAGGAGCATTTCCTATGGGTAGGGGTCCAGAGAATTAGCGTTTTGCCATAAAACTGCTTTTAATAGAAATGAATAAAACATATAACTTAGTTTTATTCATTTCTATTAAAAGCAGTTTTATGGCAAAACGCTAATTCTCTGGACCCCTACCCATAGGAAATGCTCCTTAACTTTTTTTATCACTCCACTACATTAGGGACTTCATTATGAATAGGTACATTAATCACATTTTTTAATATTAAGATCATATTTTCATTGTTCAATCATAAAAGTAAGCTGAAAGTTGCACCAATAATAATGGCGGGAAAAACGAGCCACTACGTCATGATTAGCTATTAATCCTATTACGTATTTTTAATTATTATTAATGCACAAACTTTGAAGTTTTTTATTTCCCGCGCAAACAACATGTGACGTCAAGATTAGGTATTAATAGGAGCTCTCGCTGGACCTTTAAATTGCCAATAACAATGCTGCCAACTGTTGAAGCGACCGTTGACGTTAAAGATGTGTTTATTTATTGGTTTTATTGGATGAGCGTAGCGAGCGTAGCGAGCGAAGCGAAGATTCCATTTCACTACACTGGAGAAAAAAATCCGGAATGTTTTTTTTTTTTTTTTTTTTTTCTTTCTGTATTTTTTTGTGTGTTTGTTACACGATTCCGGCTAAACCGATACTCCGATTGCAATGACATGTGATGTACCTTTAACCGTGCATCATATGCTAGCAGAATGTGCCAAATATGATGCATTGCGCACGCAATTTGATCTCTCCCAATCATATGAAGAACTTCTATCATATGATAACGGCGACAAACTTTTCTAAATTTCTCATCCATTGTAATCTATTTAACAAAATTTAATTCACATCTTACACATTTGTTTCTTTTCTTTATTTTCATTTACATACATAACTTTTATTTTGCTATTACTTTCTTCATCATCAATTTATTTTGTTATTTATACACTTAGAAAACAATCTAATCATCAAACATACCTGCATTCACTCTTCTCATTTCCTTTCATTCACAGGCGGCGCAATATGACCTAACCGGTTGAAGCGCCCTAGTTTCTCACGTCGTCGTCGTCCGATTGCGATGAAATTTTATGGAGGCTTTCGAAATCTCTGATTTTAGAACTGCCACGTTTTTTAGCGCAATCGAAAAATTTTTTCACATAAAAAACGCAATTTTACGATTTTTTTTCGATTTTTAAAAAATTTCTTCGACTTATAACACCTACATGCTTTATTCGATTGTAATGATTTTTTCACAGAACCTTAATTTTATGAATTAAGATATTCGTGTGAAATTTGAGCGTAATCGAAAAATTATTTCTTATGAAAATCGAAATTTTACGGGTTTTTTCTTTTTTAAAACAATAGGCAACTTGCATACAATTTTTTTGTGTGAACCAAGCACTTAATTTTATAGCGTGATGTACAACAATTGCATTTGCAAAAGAAATTTTTCAAAAAACCCTATTTGAATGGTTTTTACAGTGATCTGAATATCACATTTATTTGAATTTCGTCTTGCCGCCAAGAAACGCGCGCTGATTGGCCGGCGGCCTCTGTGACGCAGCCTGATAGTAAACAGTGGTCAGGCAAGTGAGCGTTCAGTGTTGGCTGAGCGCTCATTCACGTCTAAGGCCGTGTTTCTACCTCACAACCGTATTAAATTGGTAAAATGACTGAAGGTGGTTTTATAAAGGGCAACATCACAAATTTTACCGCATATAGATGGTTGAAACACCTGAAACACTTGCAATGAAAAGGGGGAAAGATTTAGAAGAACAAGTCCTCCGGGTAGTTGAAAAAAAAGAAAATATTAAATGTGTAAAAGCAGGTTTATTTATACAAAAAGACATTGTTATAATAGGTGCGTCTCCTGATGCAATAACAGAAACACTTTGTTTGTGAAGTGAAATGCCCAACTAGTGTAAAAAATATTTTGATTGGATATTGCTTTACGTCTCATATTTATGCAACTTGGTTAATGTTTAACTATATATCGAAAGATGGCAATATACACTAAAAAATGCTTGGCACAAGTGCAACTTCAGATGCACTTGGCTCTAAAACCAAGTGCATTATTTGTGTGGCTCACCCAGACTTTGAAGTCACGCAAAATGTTGATGTATACAGGATTGGGTATAGTGCCACATATTGGCCAAAATTTAATTGAAAAGGCTGTGAACTTTTGGAAAAAGTCTATTTTTTAAATTTTGATTAAAAGCAGTATCGGTAACAGTAGCAAAATGCAGGGTGCTAATCAACATTTTATAGTTTTAGGCTTTTGGAACATAGAGTAGAAAACATGTTCTGTTTATCGTACTACAACTCTATGATTAGTGGTTATCGATTTTAAAAATAATGTTTTATAAATAATTATAGTTTACTTTATTTTTTGTTTTTATTTTATTTCAACTATAGTTTAGTTTAATTTTTGGTAAAATTTCATAAAAGGCAATCAATGTTTTGGCATATAATATGACGTATGCGGTGTCAGGTACAATGATCTGTATTTGTCCTGGCATATGAATATAGAAAATAGAATATTGATTTGCATATTTTTTAAATACATTGCCTTCCTGTAATTATAAATAGGCCTTTAAGAGTTATAAATTAAAATTATCTATAAAATAATAAATTTTATGATTATTATTATGATTACAAGTAAAAACGTTTTGCTACCTTTTCTTATATTTCTAGTACTTATATGTTTATATGGACCTACGATAAAAGTTGATCAAGATGTGTATGCGTAATTCAAATATGGTAGCTTAATCAAATATAATATATAATATCATATCATAATCATAAATAATCATTGTCCCATGGAGATAAGGTTGCAGGATATTTCAATTGTTAATCGCAATATCATTGAATCAAAGGTAGTTGCATATTAATAAGGCCTGCAGAAATTTGCTCAGCATCATCAATGAAAAAACAAAAACAATGTTGTAAGAGCTAGTGGTCCGAGCGTACACTCATAAAGATAACGCTTGCTGAGACAGAGGAAACCTGAGACACCGCATCGCAGCTGCCCATCGTCACTTGCCAAGGCCACATTTAATCGGTCGACGGTGAGGGTGGAAGGAGGGGATCATAGATTGTCATAGGGTATAATTACGAAGTGACTGTTAATTGTTATTGATCCGTTAATGGTTGTAATAATTTTTACCGGGGTGAGGTTCGTGCAAAAAGATCTTGCGGCAGAGGTAGAGGCGAGTGATCGGAACAAAAGTCCTTGGAATAGAAGTCGGCGCCCGGCGGCATCATCAAAGAATAAAAGGCACAAATAAGAATGAAAATAACGCCAAGCACGTAGGTTGTAATACACTAAAGGAGTGACTTCTAGAAACAACATTATTTTCACATCATTTTACTAATAGCAAATCTCGCATCTCAATTTCAGGAGTGTTTGTTTTAGGAACGGAAAGTGCTTTTTTTGTTTTATTGTTCGCATGCAGCCTACGACTTACGTCTTTATTATTTTAAGATTGCATTTTCAGTTAACTTAGTGATATGCAAATAAAGTAATAAATTGTAACTAACGTTAAAATGATCTTGGCAGCAAAATAACATCGTTGTCATTGATAGAGGTTTCTTCCTGTCATCTCGTCTCGCTGCTTGAAACCCCTGTTTTCGTCTTTTTATGTCTCTTGGGACACAAATAAATATCTTCTCTGGGTTCCTTATGGATGTGCTAGTACACATAGGTACTATGCACCACTTATATGCACCAGTAGATCTTTTTGGTTCCATTGTACAACAATCTCTACGAGCGGTACGGGCGAACGCGTGCAGTCGACTGCACCGCACGGACTGTTTACTATCACGTGACGTCACACGCAATCCATCATGGCGCCGGCCGTTTTTTTTCGCGCCAAGAAAGTCTACGCCACAAAACTTATTATTTTTGGGGGTAGAATGTCTCGATTTTCAAATTGTAAAAGCACAATATCGGTATATCGTGTGTACCAATTTTAAAAATCGCATTAGAAATTTTAGTGCAAGTTGCCTAGGCAACTTGCATACAATTTTTTTTGTGTGAACCAAGCACTTAATTTTATAGCGTGATGTACAACAATTGCATTTGCAAAAGAAATTTTTCAAAAAACCCTATTTGAATGGTTTTTACAGTGATCTGAATATCACATTTATTTGAATTTCGTCTTGCCGCCAAGAAACGCGCGCTGATTGGCCGGCGGCCTCTGTGACGCAGCCTGATAGTAAACAGTGGTCAGGCAAGTGAGCGTTCAGTGTTGGCTGAGCGCTCATTCACGTCTAAGGCCGTGTTTCTACCTCACAACCGTATTAATTGGTAAAATGACTGAAGGTGGTTTTATAAAGGGCAACATCACAAATTTACCGCATATAGATGGTTGAAACACCTGAAACACTTGCAATGAAAAGGGGGAAAGATTTAGAAGAACAAGTCCTCCGGGTAGTTGAAAAAAAAGAAAATATTAAATGTGTAAAAGCAGGTTTATTTATACAAAAAGACATTGTTATAATAGGTGCGTCTCCTGATGCAATAACAGAACACTTTGTTGTGAAGGTGAAATGCCCAACTAGTGTAAAAAATATTTTGATTGGATATTGCTTTACGTCTCATATTTATGCAACTTGGTTAATGTTTAACTATATATCGAAAGATGGCAATATAACTAAAAAATGCTTGGCACAAGTGCAACTTCAGATGCACTTGGCTCTAAAACCAAGTGCATTATTTTGGTGGCTCACCCAGACTTTGAAGTCCACGCAAAATGTTTGATGTATACAGGATTGGGTATAGTGCCACATATTGCCAAAATTAATTGAAAAGGCTGTGAACTTTTGGAAAAAGTCTATTTTTTAAATTTTGATTAAAAGCAGTATCGGTAACAGTAGCAAAATGCAGGGTGCTAATCAACATTTTATAGTTTTAGGCTTTTGGAACATAGAGTAGAAAACTGTTCTGTTTATCGTACTACAACTCTATGATTAGTGGTTATCGATTTTAAAAATAATGTTTTTATAAATAATTATAGTTTACTTTATTTTTTGTTTTTATTTTATTTCAACTATAGTTTAGTTTAATTTTTGGTAAATTTCATAAAGGCAATCAATGTTTTGGCATATAATATGACGTATGCGGTGTCAGGTACAATGATCTGTATTTTCCCTGGCATATGAACATAGAAAATAGAATATTGATTTGCATATTTTTTAAATAATTATAATAATATTCTTGTATAATATTGTTTAAAAATACTTGCCTTCCTGTATTATAATAGGCCTTAAGAGTTATAAATTAAAATTATCTATAAAATAATAAAATTTGATGATGATTATTATGATTACAAGTAAAAACGTTTCGCTACCTTTTCTTATATTTCTAGTACTTATATGTTTATATGGACCTACGATAAAAGTTGATCAAGATGTGTATGCGTAATTCAAATATGGTAGCTTAATCAAATATAATATATAATATCAATCATAATCATAAATAATCATTGTCCCATGGAGATAAGGTTGCAGGATATTTCAATTGTTAATCGCAATATCATTGAATCAAAGGTAGTTGCATATTAATAAGGCCTGCAGAAATTTGCTCACCATCATCAATGAAAAAACAAAACAATGTTGTAAGAGCTAGTGGTCCGAGCGTACACTCATAAAGATAACGCTTGCTGAGACAGAGGAAACCTGAGACACCGCATCGCAGCTGCCCATCGTCACTTGCCAAGGCCACATTTAATCGGTCGACGGTGAGGGTGGAAGGAGGGGATTCATAGATTGTCATAGGGTATAATTACGAAGTGACTGTTAATTGTTATTGATCCGTTAATGGTTGTAATAATTTTTACCGGGGTGAGGTTCGTGCAAAAGATCTTGCGGCAGAGGTAGAGGCGAGTGATCGGAACAAAAGTCCTTGGAATAGAAGTCGGCGCCCGGCGCATCATCAAAGAATAAAAGGCACAAATAAGAATGAAAATAACGCCAAGCACGTAGGTTGTAATACACTAAAGGAGTGACTTCTGAAACAACATTATTTTCACATCATTTTACTAATAGCAAATCTCGCATCTCAATTTCAGGAGTGTTTGTTTTAGGAACGGAAAGTGCTTTTTTTGTTTTATTGTTCGCATGCAGCCTACGACTTACGTCTTTATTATTTTAAGATTGCATTTTTAGTTAACTTAGTGATATGCAAATAAAGTAATAAATTGTAACTAACGTTAAAATGATCTTGGCAGCAAAATAACATCGTTGTCATTGATAGAGGTTTCTTCCTGTCATCTCGTCTCGCTGCTTGAAACCCCTGTTTTCGTCTTTTTATGTCTCTTGGGACACAAATAAATATCTTCTCTGGGTTCCTTATGGATGTGCTAGTACACATAGGTACTATGCACCACTTATATGCACCAGTAGATCTTTTTGGTTCCATTGTACAACAATCTCTACGAGCGGTACGGGCGAACGCGTGCAGTCGACTGCACCGCACGGACTGTTTACTATCACGTGACGTCACACGCAATCCATCATGGCGCCGGCCGTTTTTTCGCGCCAAGAAAGTCTACGCCACAAAACTTATTATTTTTGGGGGTAGAATGTCTCGATTTTCAAATTGTAAAAGCACAATATCGGTATATCGTGTGTACCAATTTTAAAAATCGCATTGAAATTTTAGTGCAAGTTGCCTATTCTTTTACTTATAACACCAACATGCTTTATCCGATTGTAATGATTTTTTCACAGAACCTTAATTTTATGAATTAATATATTCGTGTGAAATTTGAGCGCAATCGAATAATTATTTCTTATGCAAATTGCAATTTTACGATTTTTTTTAAAATTACGATTAATTAAAACAATTAAGTTAATTTTTTATTTTATTTAATTTAATTATAAAAAATTAGGTCAATTTTTTATATAATTTAATTTAATTAAAAATAATCTTCTACTCAGTAATGATTTTTTCACAGAACAACAGAAAATCCGCGTAACACATGGCATCTCAATGCACCATATACGCTCATCCAACAACGCGCGGGACTTAAGCGTTTTCCTAGTTCATATGAAACATGTGTTTAGGAGCATAATAAAAGTACTTTTAAAATTATAATTTTTGCCTTGAGATTATGAAAAATCATGTATATGACGTTAATTAGTTGGATGAGCGTAGCGAGCGAAGCGAAGATTCAATTTCACTACACTGTGTATTTTTGTGTTTGTCCACACGATTCCGGCTAAACCGATACTCCGATTACGATGAAATTTTATGGAGACTTTCGAAATCTCTGAACTTAGAACTGCACCGTACAAAAATTGATCAAAAAACTATTTCTCTTGAAAATCGCAATTTTACGATTTTTTTTGTTTTTCTTATTTATTTTTGTTTGTATTTTTGTGTGTTTGTTAACACGATTCCGGCTAAACCGATACTCCAATTGCGATGAAATTTTCTGGAGACCTTTGAAATCTTTGAACTTAGAACTGCCACCTTTTTGAGCGCAATCGAAAAATTATTTTTTATGAAAATCGCAATTTTACGATTTTTTTTTGTTTTTCTTGTTTTTTCTGTTTGATATTTGTGTGTTTGTTAACACGATTCCGGCTAAACCGATACTCCAATTGCAATGAAATTTTCTGGAGACCTTCGAAATCTTTAAACTTAGACCTGGCACGTTTTTGGGTACAATCGAAGAAATATTTCTCATGAATATCGTACTTTCACGATTTTTTCTGATTTTTAATGCGATATTTTCGTGATATTTGGGCTGATTCTGACCAAACGGGTGGGGCTACAACGTTCATATTTCACATGGACATTAAGGTAATGGTGATGTATTGCTTTTTGAAAGAAAAAGTTGAAAAAGTTAGCCAGAATCCATAGAAATAAAGGTTTTAATATGAGTTTTTTTGAGGTTTATAATTGGATGAGCGTAGCGAGCGTAGCGAGCGAAGCGAAGATTCCATTTTACTACACTGGAGAAAAAAATCCGGAATGTTTTTTTTTTTCTTTCTTTCTGTATTTTTGTGTGTCTGTTAACACGATTCCGGCTAAACCGATACTCCGATTGCGATGAAATTTCATGGAGGCCTTCGAAATCTCTGAACTTAGAACTGCCACGTTTTTGAGCGCAATCGGGAAATTTTTTCTCATAAAAAAACCAATTTTACGATTTTTTTCGATTTTTAAAAACTTTCTTCGACTTATAACACCTACATGCTTTAACCGATTGTAATGATTTTTTCACAGATCCTTAATTTCATGAATTTAGATATTCGTGCGAAATTTGAGCGTAATCAAAAAATTATTTCCATGAAAATCGAAATTTTACGGTTTTTTCTTTTTCAAAAGAATTCTTTGACTTATTACACCAACATGCTTATCCTATTGTAATTATTTTTACACAGAACCTTAATTTCATGAATTAATATATTCGTGTTAAATTTGAGCGCAATCGAATATTTATTTCTTATGAAAATTGCAATTTTACGATTTTTTTCTTTGTTAAAAATTACGATTAATTAATAAAATTAAGTTATTTTTTTTATTTAATTTAATTTAATTTAAAAAAAATCTTCGACTAAGTAATGATTTGTTCACAGAACAACAGAAAATCCGCGTAACACATGGCAGCTCAATGCACCAATTACGCTCATCCAACAACGCGGCGGGGACTTAAGCGTTTTCCTAGTAACAATTAACAAGTAACAATAGAAACTTGACAACAATCACCTACAATGCATTCAAAAGCACTTGCAAGGAAAAGTGGTCCACAAAAACTAAAAACTTACAAAAACGCTCATCTATCAATGCAGCGGGACTAAAGCGTTTTCCTAGTTAAGAAGAAGGCTATAGGCCTAAGCCTAGATTTCCATTGGTTCACATGCATAATGGCCGTCGAAAAACGTCAAAAGGCCGTATATTGTTTGCTGAAACTGATTCGCATTGTAACGGCTAGGCGACGCTGAATGCAGTCAAAGATTAGACATGACTATCTTTGCATGCAGTCCTGTTTACTTTCTTTGCTTTGTTAGTTTATTGAAAATGAAACTGCAACAATATTAAATTTCCATTCAGCAACAAACTAGAAGGCGGTGGGAACCTCTACATCTAAATAATAACTCTTACTTTCTAGAAGGCGGTGGGACCCTCTACATCTAATTACCTCTTACTTTCTAGAAGGCGGTGGGACCCTCTATAATGTAATACCTCTTACTTTCAGGTAATTATTGTGACTAACTCATTGTTGAGAGAATATATAACAAAGCGTTCCTTCAATGGTACATTCATTACAAGTTTTAACAAAAGACTGCAAGAGGCCGCAATACAAATCTGCTTCTTTTCAGTTGATGCTGACAGGGTGAAGTTGGGTAGAAACCAGGTAGCAGCATAGTGATAGGACGTTTTAGTAGTGACGATGTACAGAGCAAAGCTATCATGCTGCACTCTTCATCCGACTATCTGCGCGTGTTATTCTTGTTTCACAATAATTATTAAAATCACGCATAATAATTGTGAAAGTTGCAATCGTACTAGTGATAGTGCAGCAGTTACAATTGCAGTTGGTACTACAGCTGGCGTCGCTAGGTGTCGCACGATGAGTACCTATTGGAAACGTTGGAGATCGCTGTCCCCCGCAGTTGGTATCCCAGCTGGATTACAATGATGGAAAACTGCCACCACCATAGTTTGAGGTCACTGTTCGTATTGCTGTGATATAACTGTTGCTAGAGAAGACGTGATAAAGTAGGCCTACATGTAAGGCCGCGTTCACATAACTTTGTTTTAGTCTTAAGAAATTGTTATTATTATAAGAAATCCGATATCCTGCATAATTGGTTAGTAATATTTCAGTAGCCTGCCAGAATGAAGTAACTCCTTTTCATTGGTCGTCGTAAGGATTATTAAAGTCTGATTGGTCCGTCGTAAGAATTTTGTTTTTGTTATAACAATTTCTTAAGACTAAAACATAAACAATTTAACACGTATTTCCTATCCCCTTATAACTAAACCAATTAGTGTGAACGCGGCCTTACAGTAGATCATCAGGGGTGGAGAGAGTAAGTGTGTGTAGGCACTCCCATCACGTTGTGAAGGTGGCGTATTTGTCTCCACCTTTTATCTGGGGAGGCAGTGTCAACATTGACTCTCTGTCTTTACCTCTGTGGTCATACAAGTTATAGAATAAAGAGTCCAAGTGGTTGCGGTAGAAGGAGTACAACTCAGTCGCGATATCTGAAGAGATTTCTGTTTTGTCCTTCAATCTCATTGTCATTTACTTTTTGAAACGTCCAATCATGGTTAGGGAAAGGGTTGGTGATTTAAATTCTAACCAATAAATGTCCTTCCATTACTCCGCAGGGGGAGTTATCATTTTCCAGTCAGTTTTATTAGGAGTAAAATAAGTTGTTGTTCTGTTCCATCTTTAACTCTGTCTACGACAACGTGTAGCGGTTCATCAAGGGTGGAGAGAGAGTAAGAGCGTTATATAGCACTTAAGATTTTGATAAAATTAGTGTCAAACTTCATCTAAAACACTAAGTTATATGTTTTATTCATTTCTATTAAAGCAGTTTTATGGCAAAACGCTAATTCTCTGGACCCCTACCCATAGGAAATGCTCCTTAACTTTTTTTATCACTCCACTACATTAGGGACTTCATTATGAATAGGTACATTAATCACATTTTTTAATATTAAGATCAGATTTTCATTGTTCAATCATAAAAGTAAGCTGAAAGTTGCACCAATATAATGGCGGAAAAACGAGCCCTCGTCATGATTGTATTAATCCTATTACGTATTTTTAATTATTATTAATGCACAAACTTTGAAGTTTTTTTATTTCCGCGCCAAACAACATGTGACGCCCCAAGATTAGGTTTTTAATAGGAGCTCTCGCTGGAACCTTTAAATTGCCAATAACAATGCTGCCAACTGTTAAAGCGACCGTTGACGTTAAAGATGTGTTTATTTATTGGTTTTATTCATATGAACATGACAATGTGTTTAGGAGCATAATAAAATTACTTTTAAAATTATAATTTTTGCCTTGAGATTATGAAAAATCATGTATATGACGTTAATTAGTTGGATGAGCGTAGCGAGCGAAGCAAAGATTCCATTTCACTACACTGGAGAAAAAAATCCAGAATGTTTTTTTTTTGTATTTTTGTGTTTGTCCACACGATTCCGGCTAAACCGATACTCCGATTGTGATGAAATTTTATGGAGACCTTCGAAATCTCTGAACTTAGAACTGCACCGTACAAAAATTGATCAAAAAACTATTTCTCTTGAAAATCGCAATTTTACGATTTTTTTCGTTTTTCTTCTTTATTTTTGTTTGTATTTTTGTGTGTTTTGTAAACAGGATTCCGGCTAACCGATACTCCAATTGCGATGAAATTTTTCTGGAGACCTTTGAAATCTTTGAACTTAGAACTGCCACCTTTTGAGCGCAATTGAAAAATTATTTTTATGAAAATCGCAATTTTACGTTTTTTTTTTTTTCTTGCTTTTTCTTTTTGTATTTTTGTGTGTTTGTTTAACACGATTCCGGCTAAACCGATACTCCAATTGCGATGAAATTTTCTGGAGACCTTCGAAATCTTTAAACTTAGACCTGGCACGTTTATGGGTACAATCGAAGAAATATTTCTCATGAATATCGTACTTTCACGATTTTTTACGAATTTGTAGTGCGATATTTTCGTGATTTTTGGGCCGATTCTGACCAAACGGGTGGGGCTACAACGTTCATATTTCACATGGACATTAAGGTAATGGTGATGTATTGCTTTTTGAAAGAAAAAGTTAGCCAGAATCCATAGAAATAAAGGTTTTAATATGAGTTTTTTTAGGTTTATAATAACAATTAACAAGTAACATAGAAACTTGACAACAATCACCTACAATGCATTCAAAAAGCCTTGCAAAGGAAAAGTGGTCCAACAAAAACTAAAAACTTACAAAAAACGCTCATCCATCAACGCAGCGGGACTAAAGCGTTTCCTAGTTAAGAAGAAGGCTATTCATAGGCATAAGCCTAGATTCCATGTGGTTCACATGCGTAATGGCCGTCAAAAATGTCAAAAGGCCGTATATTGTTTGCTGAAACTGATTCGCATTGTAACGGCAAAGGCGAGCTGAATGCCGTCAAAGATTAGACATGACTAATCTTTGATGCAGTCACTGGTTTACTTTCTTTGCTTTGTTAGTTTATTGAAAATGAAACTGCAACAATATTTGTAATCATTTCCATTCGCAACAACTAGAAGGCGGTGGAACCTCTACAATCTAAATGCCTCTTACTTTCTAGAAGGCGGTGGGACCCTCTATAATCTAAATTACCTCTTACTTTCTAGAAGGCGGTGGGACCCTCTATAATGTAAATACCTCTTACTTTCAGGTAATTATTTGTGATAACTCATTTTTGAGAGAATATATAACAAAGCGTAACTTGAATTGTACATTCATTACAAGTTTTAAAAAAAGACTTCAAGAGGCCCGCGCAATACAATCTGCTTCTTTTCAGTTGACGCTTGACAGGGTAAAGGGGTTGGGTAGAACCAGGTAGCAGCATAGTGATAGGACGTTTAGTAGTGACGATGTACAGAGCAAAGCTATTATGCTGCACTCTTTATCCGACTATCTTTCGCGTGTTATTCTTGTTTCACAATAATTATTATAATCACGCATAATAATTGTTGAAAGTTGCAATCGTACTAGTTATAGTGCAGCAGTTACAATTGCAGTTGGTTACTGCGCTGGCGTCGCTAGGTGTCGCCGATGAGTACTATTGGAAACGTTGGAGATCGCTGTCCCCCCCAGTTGGTATCCCCGCTGGATTACAATGATGGAAAACTGCCACCACCATAGTTGAGGTACTGTTCGTATTGGGTGTGGATATAACTGTTGCTAGAGAAGACGTGATAAAGTAGGCCTGCAGTAAGGCCGCGTTCACATAACTTTGTATTGTTATTGTTATAAGAAATCCGATATCCTGCATGATTGGTTAGTAATATTTCGTAGCCTGTCATAATGAAAATTACTCCTTTTCATTGGTCGTCGTAAGGATTATTAAAGTCTGATTGGTCCGTCGTAAGAATTTTTTTTTTGTTATAACAATTTCTTAAGACTAAAACAATTTAACACGTATTTCCATCCCCTTATAACTAAACCAATTAGTGTGAACGCGGCCTTACAGTAGATCATCAAGGGTGGGAGAGAGTAAGTGTGTGTAGGCACTCCCATCTCGTTGTGAAGGTGGGGTTTAATTCTCCGCCTTTTATCTGGGGAGGCAGTGTCTACATTGACTGTCTGTCTGTACCTTTGTGGTCGTACAAGTTATAGAATAAAGAGTCCCAACTGTTGCGGTGGAAGGAGTACACTCAGTCGGGGATAATCTGAAGAGATTTCTGTTTTGTCCTTCAATCTCATTGTCATTTACTTTTTGAAATGTCCATTTGGTTAGGGAAGGGGTTGGTGATTTAAATTCTAACCAATAAATGTCCTTCCATTACTCCGCAGGGGGACTGGGGGAGTTATCCATTTTCCAGCCAGTTTTATTAGGAATAAATAGTTGTTGTTTCTGTTCCACTCTTTACCTCTTTGTCCTACGACAATGTGTAGGCGTTTTCATCAAGGGTGGAAGAGAGAGTAAGTGTGTGTAGAATCTCTCTCACGGAGACGACATTGTCGACTCATGTTGTGGCACCCATACCACAATCCGGTGTGGGAGGCAGTAACTACATTGACTGTCTGTCTGTACCTCTGGTGGTCGTACTAGTTGTAGAATAAAGAGTCCAAGTGGTTGCGGTAGAAGGAGAACCACGTCTCTAATGCACAAGTTTCTTGCTAGGTTCACGAAGAAGAGTCCAGGATAACAGGGCCAATCTGAGAATGTCGTAAGCCTCCATTTCCCGGGAATGTAAACAACCTAATTTTTTTTCATTAATTATGCAGAAAAATAGAAGTCGCTACCTAGTATCAGTAAGTAACGACACACGATTTAATAACAATAATATAAATAAATAATCCATTCAGATGTATAATGCAACTACTATTCAGAGTTTAAAATGTACCCGTCCTGATGGTCTAGTGGTTAAGACGCCTGTCTGGAATGCGGGAGATCCGTGGTTCGATTCCCGGTTGGGGCGGACTTTTTAAATTTCTGAATTCGCAGCCGCTAAAAGTGACGTATTTTGTCGTGTCATTCCTTCTCCAATCTTAACTTAACTCACAATGGCTCCTTTAAAGGTCTGCATTTAATGTAACCACTGTTGCATGCCAATAAATATATATTTCATCTCTTAATTGTAACCTATTAGAGAAAATAGCAATTTCTTTATGATATACAAGGTATGTGGTGTAAAGTAAAGGTTCCTTGAGATTGTGAGATGTTTAATGTTACACAATGGGGATGCACATGTGACGTCACAGCTAGAAGTTAGTTACGTGCAAGTTGACGCCTGGGTCATTCCAAATCAAATCAACTGAAAAAAGTGCAAAATAATCTTGAGTCTCTTCAAATTGAATAAAATTTGGTACACACACTAAGAAATAAAAATGAATGTTTACGTGTTTTTTTTTTTTTTTTACTTCCCGTTTTCGATTTACGGGACCTCGAAATATCGACTTTTTGACGTTTTGGCCAGCGCGCTACAGTGCTCAACAACACATAACTTTGGCCCTAATTGACCTAGAAGGCTAAATTTGGGTTTGTTTTAAAGCTGTGATCAAGGGCTTTCTAAATATATATGACAACATGCATTTTCATGAAGGTGTAACTGAAAGCTCAACAATAATCTGGTTTGAGCTCACCCCCCGTCCAAAAGGATCTCTTTTTTTTCTTAATTTTTTTTTTATGGAATTGGACACATGTTCTTGACAGACCCTGAAAATTTGAACATGGGCCGAGAGATAGTTCCAGAGATATGAATTAAAGTATAGTCAGAAGTGTTGTTGCATGCTGATTTCTTTTCGCTAACTTGCTTCCTTTCACAAATAGAATTCAAAAGTAGGCCTATATCATGATATTTTAATCATTATTTTGTATTTTAATAGGCCTACCTTATAATTACACTTACACAAAATGTACACAACAATGTGGTTGATTTTAGTAAAAAGCCCCATAACCAACGCCAAGGTGTCAACCATATATGGGGGGCTTTTATATTAACGTGGAAAGGCTAAACCACCAGATTGGAAATTAATACCGGTACATCAGATTAGAAAACCGACTAAATGTAAAACAGGTTACTATCTACATGGAACACAGTAGACATGTTATTGGTGCTGATTCTTCCACGATTCAAGTTTCTGTGTTGCATTTTCACTTTCATTATCAGTTAATACAATACGTAATGTGAGGGGGCAGGGTATAATTATTATACTACCACATTTGTTTTGCCGTTTACCACTCACGTGTAGCTTTATATGTTGTCAGTTGGAAAAACATAGAATGCTATGTTACGAGTGCAAAATGCAGGCACAAAAATCAACGAAAAACTATATCATCTGCATGACACACCAAACCCATTAAATAACTAGAATTGCCAATTTAACCATTTCTTCTTAAGCTTAATATCAGTAGCATATATTATTATTATTGTTGTCAGAGTCAGACATAAACATGTGTCGTTGTCGCTTTAAAAGACTGTTGATTTCTATACGCCAGCGCGTAGTAAACAGAGGCGAACCCCCAAACCTTCAGCCATACTGCAAGAATCCGCACGGCGGTGGCGCGATCTTTTATTACTTTTAGAGGCGAATATTATAGTCTGTGTATTAACTATTAAACCTGTCACCACACTTTAATTTGACTTATATTAATACATCAATAGTAGGCATTATGTAATAATAACTTTAATAATTATAGTAGGCCTACTTATAAATTGAATGATTAGTTTTAAATTTAAATACCTAAAAGACACCATATTTGGTTGACACCTTGGCTTTGGCTATGGGGCCCTTTTCACTAAAATTAACCACATTGTTGTGTACATTTTGTGTATAGTGTAATTATAAGGTAGGCCTACTGAAATACAAAATAATGATTAAAATATAATGATAGGTATAGGCCTACCTATTGAATTCTATTTTGTGAAGGGAAGAAATTTAGCAAAACCAAATCAGCATACATCAACACTTCTGACTATAATTCATATCTCTGGAACTATCTCTCGGCCCATGTTCAAATTTTCAGGGTCTGTCAAGAACATGTGTCCAATTCCATAAAAAAAAATTAAAAAAAAAAAGAGAGCCTTTTGGACGGGGGGTGAGCTCAAACCAGATTATTGTTGAGCTTTCAGTTACACCTTCATGAAAAAAATGCATGTTGTCATATATATTAGAAGCCCTTGATCAAAAGCTTTAAAACAAACCCAAATTTAGCCTTCTAGGTCAATTAGGGCCAAAGTTATGTATTGTTGAGCACTGTAGCGCGCTGGCCAAAACGTCAAAAAGTCGATATTTCGAGGTCCCGTAAATCAAAAACGTTAAGTCAAAAAAAAAAAAAAAAACACGTCAACTTTTTTTATTTTTTTTTATTGTGTGTGCTAAATTTTAGGCAAATCGGAAATAGTGAAGAAAATAGTTCAGTTGATTTGATATGGAATGACCCGCCTGCAGAACGGCGCTAAAACACAATATCCTGCATATTATTACGAAGTTAATTTGTTTCTTGTTTAAACAGTCCGGTGAATATTTTAAAAGAGGTCTTGTCAAAATCCGATCACTAGGTTTTTGTTAATTGAAGTTGTTTAATTTAATTTTATAAAAACAAGTAAAAGCCTTAAATTTTATTTCAATACGTATATTGATATAACACGTTAACAGCTGTCTAAAAATTAAAAATAATCGCTATTAGAAGGAATGATATGTTTGCAAAACGAGGGTTGCTTGTCCATCAGTTGGGCTCGAAGTAAAGAATGTACTCTAGAAAGCCTTGCTGGAGGAAAGAAGATGCATTACTAGGTGAATTACGTCAAATTTTGATAAATTACAATACACAGCTCGGCTACATCATTGAATTATTATTTTTATTATTGGACGAATTTTATAATATTATTAGTAATTACATTTAAATAATAAGAAAGTAACAGGACCTTGGCTTATGGGTTGTACATGGTACCTACTGTATGGTACCGGTAGTGTTTATTTTATATATATTTTTCTTGTTGACTGTGTTAGGTGACGATTGCAGCTGAACGGTTGGAAATAGCATTACCAAATTTTGCATGAATGTCAATAGAGTACCTGTAACTACTCTTGGTTGCAAATAATAAGCCTTAAAAAATCATTAAGAGAAATTATAAATTATCGTTAGGAAATTACCATGATCGATTAACTAAATTAAGCTGCGCGTTCACATTGATTTTAACATCGATATCCAGTATTAAATTTGCCGTTAAAATAATCTTTAAACTTGTGTAACAAAAATTGAGTAAATACGGAGATTTCATTTTTTTTTTATTTAAATCGATCAATTATTGTGAATATATGTGTACTGGATCTCGTAGATTGATTCTTTATATAAATGTTAGTCTGAAATACGATCGTCGATATCAATACTATTTTTTACTCGGGAATAAAAAAAACAGAATGTCGAGCATTTAAACTCGTCTTCGCAACAGCCTCATCGACTCCTCATTCAGGTTTAACTAATGCTTAATTTCATTAATTTATTAATCATGCATGCGTTTGGAACTATCCAATTTTGGATTAATTGGCATCTTTTCATTAAAGAGGTAATATTTTAGGACAATCGTTTTTATTTTTGGTTTCACACAAAATAAAAGTGTCATTAAGTCATAAAAGTGGTACGCCTACAATATAAATAGAATGTAATAAATAAATCTGTATTTAGAGTCTACCCACTCAGTCACACAACTGATTTTCAGTGGTGGACAGTAAACCAAATGACCAAGCCAAACCCTTTCAGTCCCCCAAAGCAATCGATGAGTGAACAATAACCAACCAAAGATCGATATTTTTTTAATAGGAAATATAGCAATCAGTGGTTTGGACAGTGCGAACACCCGCGGATCAACGGGCCCGAATCAAAAAGGCCGATTCAGAACAACTTTAAATTTATTATGTGCCTCCTTGCTACGACGGCTCCAAAATCCCCCATTTTCAAATTTCTAAGACAAGAACTGATGGGCTTAAGTCCAAATCAGAATTAAAAAAGTTCCGACTTTTTGCAGAATCAAAATCTGGATCTTCTGCATTGGAAGCAGGGACCCCTAACCACAAGGCCAACGAGCCACACATAACATTAGTTTAATAATTAGTTTTTTAATCATGCAAATTCAGGAAGTCAAGTTGGAGCCATCAATTTTTAGATTCTCTCGTTATCATATTGGTAAATTCACAAATTTGTATGCTTGCTTCACGATTTGCACGATTGTTAAGTACTGGAGCTTATGGTTTCCCCCTAAGAAAAGAAAACAAAATTTACAACTACCCAAAATTGGAAACAACTGTGGCGTCAGTCGGCCAAGCGAACAGGAATTTGCTTAAAACGCATGTCCTATCCTCTTAAGAGGGTTTGCTGAGGCTAGAACGGAGGCGAGTTTAAGCGCTCAGCTTTCTGGATTTTTTGGGTAAACGGTTTATAACACCATTATCAAATTTCACACTAACGTTTATAAAGAATAAATCTATGTTATCCATTATGCGTATTCCTAAATTAATTCATTGATTTTTAATTAAAATTTAGTGAAATCACCAAAATTTACTCAATTTTGGTCAACTTCGGGAATTTATTCCAAGTGAACAGATTGTTTTAACTCAAATTTGCATAATGGAACCCAACGTTTAAATCAATGTGAACGCGCAGGTTAGTTTGGTTTTATCGTAAGATAAACGGTTTGGTGGGAATTTCCAGAATTGTAATCCATGTTTTTGGATTTCCCATTTTTTCACGTTTTGAACTTATGTCTCGCAATGGATATTTAACGCTTTTTGTGCAACCAATTTCGGATATCAATATAAAGAGTACTTTATTAACATCCTTTCAAAATTTGGTAATGATATTACCAACCGGTCAGCAGAAATCATACACACCTGATTGCGCGCATTTGAGTTGGGCCAAGCTCAGCGTACCCTCTTAACCTCACTTGCTCAAAATGTCATCAAGAAAATAACTCAGTGTAAGATTCCTAGCAGTTCATTGACACATTAAAAAGTAAAAACATGTCTTTGAGTCTTGACTAGGTAGACTTTGAATGTGTTTCAAGTAAGAATATGATAAGTCTACAGAACACATTTTGTTTTGTCGTGTTGTTTTGTTTTGTCAGACGCAGTGGTGTATCCAAGGGGAGGCGGGGGAGGACAACCCCCCCCCCCCCTTTTGCTCAAAAAAGTGTGAAAAGTGCACCTTAACGTTTAGAATAGGCCTAACTGTTATATTGCAATTTACTAAAGGCAAATAACCATCTGACCAAAAGAGGATTTGAGTAGATATACAAAGTTTGTTATTGTGATTCTTTAATACGCACAGATTTACGCACAGACGCACCTTGAAAGAGAAAACTTTTAGATAAAAAACAGGATTTTAATAGATACAAAGTTGGTCATTGTAATGCTTTAAAATGCAGATTTTCACCAAAATGACCTTGAAGAAGAATTTTTCCGGACCACTTAGCCTTCGGAACATCTATGAATTAACTGGTGAATCCCCCCCCCCCCCTTTATGAATTCCTGGATACGCCACCGGTCAGAAGACTAGATTCAAGAGGTAGTTTGTTCAGACTAGCTAGAGAGCCCTGTTTGTGGGAGACTTTTCAATTTCCGCTTTGCTCATTTCTTTCTGCATTAGGTTCTTCTTCCGGATGCGGGCCTGCAACAGGTTGTGCTCTAGGATCCCGATACGCAGATCAAGCGCCTTTATGTCGCTCTTGATGTCGGTGATTGCTCGCTTGATCGCGACCAGCGGACTCCCGTCGGTCATGCTCGCCCCCCGCTCGTCCATCTCCTGCTTCATTGACTCGAGCTGTTCATGGATGTTTGTGAGAGTCTTCAGTCGGACCTTAAAGTAGATAAATAAATTCATATTTAGGGTCTACTAGGGATGGGAAAAAGCGATTAATTTTCTAAATGTTAAACCCCTTGAAATTTTTGCGTGTACACGTTTCAAGCCCTAATTAAAAAAATAAAATAAAAAATTTAGGCCTGCATAAATTTTAGGTAGGCAGAGACCTAGGTTTTACAACAAAAATCGCAATTTTGTTATGGCCGGCCAAAAAATAATTAACAACAGTTTCATTCTCACTCTCGCATTTAACGACCCTGCACTTCCACCATGTGTAACAGACAAGATGTCTTAATTAATACAGCCTGGGACCCGGCACCTCCACCAAAATTAAGTACTTTTAGAAAATTATCGGCCTAATTTGTTAGCCCGTGTTTGTGTAGGCTCCGAAAGTGATAACAAAATAACATTTCACTTTTTTTTAAACTACCAAATGTAGCCCTAGGGGCCTAAAGCAAATTTAATAACCACTGTCCAACCCTCATCCCCAAAGTACCTGTTTTTTACTATAGGCCTAGGCCTACTTTTAAATTTTTTTTTTCCTAGGCCGAAAGCTTGATTTTTCGATCATTTTTCTTCCTGGCTATCCAGTAAATATGTGCTTCTTCTCGG
>JAMZAV010008436.1:0-54284 GCA_024449915.1 Sweltsa coloradensis
TCGGTTGGGCCATCGAAGATTGCTGGTTGTGAACCCTATCCCCGTTAGGTCCCAGCTCACCTGATCCTTCCACTGTCGACCTATCTACTGTATCTATTCCATTCCCAAATCCACTCACTGTTTCCGTTCCGTTTGTCTCCATAATTTTTTTATTTTATTTTATTCACTCGTTTATATATAATTATCTCCTTTTCTTTTTACATTTATACACTTTTATTAATTAAACAAGAGTTATCCCGTACTACAATTAACTAAGCGTTCTGAGTATTTATTACGCCTTATCCTACTATTTTACCAATAGAAGAGAGATATCTCTTATCTTCTGCTTCCTCTTCCTCCAGAATAGAAAATCTCAGTGATCTATAAAAATGATAAAGATATTCGTATCCGTATGTGTCAAATTGAGGACAGGCTTGTCTAACAGTGTATATCCCTGGTATTAATGCCCATTCAGTCTGTCGGTATAGTCGTCTATAATGATCTTTAACGGAAGGGGAGGTCGAGCAAAGCCAGTGGTCCTGAATTTCGTCTAGTTGATGATAAATTGAAATGTGAAATTCGAAAATGTCTCTAAATTGTCGGGCTAATGATTCACTTGAAATAACATCACTCACAATGTCTGCTGCCATTGTAATTTTTTCACAATGAAATTATGTCTACGAACTTGCGGCATTATGTGCCTGATTAACCTATTTTACACAAGTTTTGAATCCCTTTATTCAAAATTTTAATAAGAAAGACACTTTATTGTGAGAGAGAGAAAGAGAAAAAAAAAATTTCCCACCGCTTTCACCAGTGATATGTAGCTAGAATCTGCCCCCGGTTTAGAACCTGAATTTTGGGTTTATGCTGCACCACCCCTCAAAAAAGGGGGGAAAATATTGGTATGTCGTGAGAGCGTCCACGGCGGTGAGCCTTGGAGCTTAAGAGAAGTCCCAAATTTAAAGGGGGATGGGGGGTGAAAAACATCCCCAGACTCAAATAACCTGATTATTACTAAAAATATTATGATATTACATCATGAATATTACCTGAATACTATTTATAACGCGTACCTGGCGTACCTTTTAATATATTGAAAAATGGTACTTACTTGCTTGGGATGCGAAGGGACAGATATTTATTATTGCGCACTGATTTAAATTGATGTCATCATACCGTGAGTTGACCATCAGATATGTAGATAGAAATATCCCTTTATAATACTACTTAATTAAATAAAGGGAATTTAGATGGGGAATAATATCCTTCTAATTGGCATCAACATTAAACCCCTTTAAAGCCTTGATTTAAAAGCCCGATAATGTTTGGAAAAACTCAAATTAGTTTGTCTTACTATCGTAAGGGGATATTGTAGGTTTGTTAAATTTGGGTACTAAAGGAAATTATTCCTTACATTTGGCACCTAAACCCATTATAATCTTAAGCCTTGACTTAAACCCCGAAAATGTTGGAGAACTCAAAATATTTTGTCTTACTATGTAAGTGGAATTGAAAGGTTTGTTCAATGGGTACTAAAAGGGAAAATTTAATCCTTCTACTTTTTGGCCCCCTCAACATTAAACCCCTTAACCCTTTGTTTTAAAGCCCGATAATTTTTGGAGAACAAAATATATTTTGTCTTACATGATGGATATTGAAGTTGGTTTTAATTAGGTTTTGATCCAAAAATCTTTCAGCTTTCATATTTTTATGTTGCGGCTTGGGCTTGACATAATGATATTGGGGGAAGCTAAATACCATTGTAAAATTAGGGAGTAATATGACTGACGCGGGGAATACCCCAAAAGGGTTTTGCCGTTTGGAAATGTTTTAGAAAGAAAGGGAAAACTCGTCCCCCCCTCTGTCCTAGCTTCCACCCCTATGTCCCTAGAATTATATCCAGCTGATCAAGTTGGGAACAAAAGAACCCTGATGGGACTAAACGTCTGACTGAAGGCTACCAAAGTCTTGTGTTTTGTAAGACAGTGAAATAAGGGGAAAAGAAACTAAATAAATTTTTATTATTCTAGAGTGTTTCGACACACAACACCCGTCACTAGCAAGTCGCAAATTTGAAATGAAGCGCACACCACGCTGTCCCGTTGAAGTTTTTTGGGGAAGACCACTTTTTAGCAGTGAGACATCGAGCCTTTTTGGTACTCGTCACAAAATGTTTCCCTTTGCTTTGCATTGTCTGGGTTGGAGGTTTCCATGGGGGTGTGGTAACACGTTTCCGAAGCCAGGGAGGGCCACCCCCCACAAAGATGATTAGGGAAGGCAGCGGGTCAAACCACGCGAAAACACAAACTGCAGGGTTTTTCACTGCTTTCAAATGACGCCATTTGGTAGGAGGAACGGTTTTGTATCACCCCCCCGGTTAGCGACAAAAAAGTGTGCCAGCGTTTGGTGTGCTGTAGCCCGGCAAACCGTGTGGAGCTGTCCACAAGAAAACGTTTCCGGTCTTTCACAAAAAGCATTTTGTACAAGTACACACAATTTTGCTAGCAAAAAAGCCCCACAAAATTTCCCAAACGAGGAATGGTTGTCTGACGTAGCGGAGCAACCTTGGTTTTTCCGGCCCAAACAAGCTTAACGAACACAGAGCCGTCAGAATACAGATTTGCGGATACACTACGGCCCCATAAGCTACTTCAGATGCGTCACAGAAAACCAACTAGTTGAAGCGTTGTTGGTTGATGTGCAAAAAATGCATCTGTCGATTCTAATTTCTTCTAAAACACGGCAGCTCTTGACAATACTTCCTCCAGTCGTTGCAGATGACATCTGGAAAGGGCATCATCCCATCCTAAGTTAAGTCGCCAAAATGATTGGAGGAGAAGTTTGGCTGTGATTATGACTGGCGATAGCCACCTAGGGGGTCGAACACCTTGGCAAGTTCAGAGAGCAACGTTGCGCTTTGTGATGACTTTCTGCCTCGGAGGTTGTTTCACACGAAACGAAAAACTGGTCAGTTGCTGGGTGCCATTGAAGGACCCAGCGTTTTCACAGACTTGTCCTCATCTATGCTCAGGGGCACGTTAAGCTCTCGCATTGGTTCTGGTACTGGCTTTCCAGTACCGCAGGTGCACTTGACAACCATTTACGGAGTTCAAAGCCACCCTTCTTCGTTAACTGGATTAGTTGACCTTGCAATTCAATTGCCTCGGCAATGCTGTCAGCTCCTGACATCAGGTCATCGACATAAAAGTCCTTTAGCACAACAGAAGCCGCCTTAGGAAAGGACTGTTCTTCATCCAGGGCTAATTGTTGAAGGCACCTTATGGCAAGGAAGGGTGCACAGCTCTCACCGTAAGTGACTGTCACAGTCTGAACTCTTGAATTGGATCAACTGGCTTCGTCCTCCACACGATCCTTTGATAGTCGGTCTCTGATTGATCAATCTGAATTTGGCGGTACATTTTGGCAATGACAACAACAAGAGGAACAATGTTTTTAGCGCAAACGAATCAGTATAGGCACGATGTCGTCTTGAAGCTTGGGTCCGACCATAAGTTTGTCATTTAATGATGTCCCCTGAAGAAGTCTTTCCCAAAGCATCAAATACCACCCTCAATTTTGTGGTGGTACTGCTCTCCTTCTGATTGGATGATGAGGTTATAATACACCTCAGTCGCGGGCTTGGTTAGTTGATCTGTTAGGAACAGGCTCCATGTGACCCAGTGACAAGTATTCTGCCATAAACTCGTCATATTGTCGTCTCTTATCGGGTTGGTGTTTCAAAACGTCCTCAAGAGATGTGGAGTCGATGAATTGCTTCATTACGAATAGCCCCATTTTTTGGACTGTTCTCCCAAAATGGAAGCTTAACTACAAATCTTCCGACTCATCTCTCGAGTAAGACTTTTCGAAGTGAAGCTCACATAATTTTTCTTCTGGAGTAAGTAAATTTGCTGTCGGTAATTCCTCTAATTCCCAGAACCTTTGCAGTGTATTGTCCACGTCTGCATATTGAACATGCAGTGTTGTTACTAGTGACCTCGACCAAAGCCTTGATGGGGCTGACAGTACCCATCCGAGAGCTTTTTTCCAGAGCGATAGGCGAGCCACTGTTTCCGGAGCAACGGCCAGAGCGCAGGAGCCTTGGTTTACACGTCAGCTCCTAAGAAAACATCTACACATCCGGGCACATTGTATGTTTGGGTCTGCCAGATTTAAAAACCATTGAGATGGGGACCACTTACTTTCCTTCTTGACCTGACTTCTCGGTAAAGTACCTGTCACTTTGGGTAGAATCAAGGCCTTCACACCAAAGGTCTCCCCCATTGTTAAGTGCTGAAGTGAATTTTCAGTTCCACCATTTCCTCGACACTTGCCAACCTGCTGGAAGCCAGCCCTGACACACGTACCTGGGTCGACTGTACTCGTAGGCCGAGTTTTCTGTACACCCGTTTTTCTGTGACAAAGGTAGCTTCAGACGCAGAATCCAACAATGCTCGTAATGGCCTAACGATACCTTGTTTATCTCGCACATTTATGATAGCAGTTGATAATAGCACCGTTGAGGAAAAGGATTCCCATGAATAATGAGATGAAACATATGCTCAGTAGAGGCAACCACATCCTGTTGGCTACTTGGAGGACTCGGATCAATGAAATGTAGTAATGTATGATGACGTTGTGACAAACGTGACATTTTGCTGAATTACAGTCTCTCGACGAATGACCTGATCGCATGCAATTTTAAAACATAAAGAATTGCCTTTCACAAACGAATGCCGGTCGGATACAGTTGCATTTATGAAGTCAGAACATTTATGCAGCAAATGGTTACCTTCACACTTTATGCATGGGTGAACTTGCTGGGACATACTGTGGGTGTGAGGAAGTCTGTCTCTGTCCACTAAATTTTGTGGGTGCTTGTTGTAGAACCCTTGGATCTTTGGGGTACTACCAGCAGCAGCGAGAGCTCGAGCACGATGTTCTAAGAAACTTTTCCAATTGCTGAAAATTTGGTGGCTCCTTGGTGGTCAGCGACAACTCCCATTGGGGCCTTGACTCGCCGTCCAACTTCTCAGTAGTGTGGAACACCAAGACTGAACCCCATTTATCAACAGGTTCATCCAGCACCTTCAAGGACCGCGTGCACTCCAATGTGGTATCTAGAAGCTTTTCGCAGCTCGCTTGCAGACTCATGCTGAATACTAGGCTGAGAAAACATGCGTTTTTTAAAAAAGGAATTTATAATTTCCCCCGCTTGTTTTGATTTGCGTGAAATTAGCAATTCCCTGCTTCAATGTAATTTTGCATTGGTCACAGGGATTGACCGGAGTAGAGATGCGGCCTCACCATGAAGTGACCCCTTGAGTATTGTAGTTTCTCAGCTCCGGAAAGATGACAATTCTTGTGTACTTGCAGCCTCAAATAGATCCTTAAATGACGACCATGCTTTTCAGGTTCCATCAAAAAGTCGGCATCTGTAGCTTAGGCAAAACCCTTTCATCACTGGATCTAGGTCTACCATCGGGGGACGTGGTCGACGTAGCGCCCTCCGTCATCGGTTCCTAGGTCCAATAATCTAGTCCTTATTGTCACCAACCCGTGAAACACGTCGCTAAATCTCAGTCTCATACTGCTCGAAAACTGCACATCTTCCGACGCAGCACTGACGGCGTGAAGTAGGCTGTCACTTTCCGTTGAAAGTGATGCACTCGTTCTTTGTGAATGGTGATTACAGATAACTCACTAGTCTGCAAAGTTTGTTGGTTGGGATTTTCAAGTCGCGTTACATTACACTTTAAAACACACGTTTCCTTGTAGGAGTTGTTCCATTGCCAGCAGAGGATAACGAGGAGTAGGGTAAATAGCTCACAACACACAAATTCCGCAAGGGAGGTAGAAGCAAAATAAACAAAAAAATACCGGATATTCACTATCGCGGCCCGGAGGACAAAATGATTTGCTAATAATTAACCAGGGGAATAAAATGATATAAGTAGTTGAAAAAACTATTTATTAAAACACTTTAAAGCAACGTAAAGCAAGATGATCTTTTACACCCATCAAACCAATCACCACAACAAAAATTCTTTTGTTTACAATCCCTAGCAACCACTCCGGCAGCTGACGCCCTCTCTAGGCAAACCTTGAACACAATAAAAAAACTAGGTACCATAAGAAAATACCAGCAGATGGCTACATGGCCGAATGTCAGTCGGTGGTCACTTTAAAATATGTAATAGAGTCCCAACATGGGTCATTCTTAAAAACTTGCCCAAACCTGGTCCCAACTTTCACATTTTAAAAGTTATTTCTATACATGTAAGTTTTAAATCTGTAATTGCTATTTTGAAATTATTAATTCTGAATTCAAAAATCAATATTTACATGCACCCGTTTAAAAAAAATTAGTCCAAAAAAAAAACGTTAAAAAGTGTGATAAAAAAGTTGTGCCCCATTCAAAATTTTTCGTTTTTTTTGGGGTCATTTTGTACTAGATGTAGCTATTAATAACGGCCCTGGTTAATTTTAAGCCATCAATATTACCAAAACCTATCATTTAGATGTATTAAATCAAATATCATTTCATTAATTTCATTGTTGGGATATATTTTATGCGTGTCCCCATTGTTGCCTGACCTTTGTTACCCCACTGTTGTTACCAAGTTTGCATTTGAAAATTCCCGCCCTAAACAGAACTTCACATTGTAAGCATGACAAGGCTGTGGTTCCCTCTTTATCTAGATGGCTGGTGGTGTGTGAAACATGTTAACGAAGAATAATTTTCACCGTTCTACTGTTTATTTGATGGAGTATTTTAATTCAATCGCACTTTTGTTACCTAGATAATTTGAGGTAATGCTTTAGTTACATCATTTACTACTATAAAGTATTTAACAAGGTAATCAATACCAGAACCCATTGATAATACTGACAAGGAAATCAAGCAAGATTGGCATTAATTATGGCCATTTGAAGGTTAAAATCTCACCTTTGTTACCCTCACTCTTGTTACTAAAAAGTAACACGGGTGAGATTCTGAGTAACATTGGTGAGTATTTATATGAAATTTCAGTACATTAGGGTTACCAAGACCATTTTGAAGAGATGCGTTTAGATTTGATGTAGATTTTCAAGGCTTTTGTGTTAAATAGGAAAATATATTTCGGACCTCCGTTACTAAATCTCACCTATGTTACCGCAATATATTTCGTTTCAGAAATAATTGTGATAAAAGTGACCAATTGTTAACCATGTATGCTGTTTGCCTAGTTAAAGTACTGTAATTCATCAAATGCAATCAATACAAACAATTTTTTTTCTCAATAAAAATTTAAAAAATGAGTTGAAAAAATTGATCATTAGTAAACAAAGGTGAGTAAAAACACATTTTTAAGTGTAGCAAATACTTCTTGAATGTATCACCTACATATATATTCTCAAACTATACTATCAACATTTTCTATAATTTATCTCTTCAAGAAAATCTAGGAACTGCTAGTCACTAAAAACATTGAACAATGAAAGTAACACAGGCGAGTTTTTTTGTATGCTGTCCTACCTATCTTTTTTCCCGTGCCATTTATAAAAAAAATCTTCCCAAATCAATACTGTTTATGTATCAACAGATGGTTTCTGACTTAATATCATGTAGTCGAGGCAGTCAAACAAAGCAAAATTATATTTAAAAAAAAACTAATTCCAAAAAACGCAAGTTTTTCAAGAATGACCCGGATACACTCTGGTATGTCCTCTGCATTTTTCAACAACCTCTCCTGGATGAGACAAAATCCACATCCATACAAACCCATTGTTACCGCGTGGAACACTGGAGTTATGGCCGAGCAACTGAGTCACACACTCCAATTAACACATTCACTTTAACAATGTTTTAGTCTACCATGTAATGCATATGTCAAACTTGATTCAGCTAAGGTTTGACATTCTGCTACAAATGGCTTCAGGAAGGCAACCATCTCAGGTTTGTTTTTGCTGAACCATAATCTAGTTAGTATGCTGTGTTTTTTTTGTTTTTTTTTTGGGGGGGGGGGGGGAGGGGGGTGAAAACTTATTTACCGTACATAAAACAGGCCAAATTGAGAATCCTAATGATTTAAAAAAGTGACACACCATCGCAACTAAAACTAAGGGATAGGTCATGTTGTTTTTACAGGTTTTCTTATACAGTTTACAGTTGCTAGCCGGTGTTTGTTCCAAAACTGCTTCCGGGTTCCCTAAGACAATGAAATCCGTTCCCTGTCTATCGCTCGACCAATCACAGTTCCGCATCCCCTTCAAATACTTGGCTTCCCGCTGTTTTTATCTACTGATCGTTGTAAGGATCGCGTTTTTTTCAAATTCCAACTCGACACCTTCTCGCGGTTTGGCCCGTGAATAGGGGAGTTTTACTCCCTGAAACTAATGGCGAGCTCTGGGTCGTCGTCGGGGAACCCCCTCCCCTTTGAATACCTCCCCGACGGCGACGACAAAGACAACACGGACGGATGGTGACACAGACGGAGACGACCACGACGTGGGGGAACCCCTGCCCTCCCCATATGCTTGTGGCTGGTTCTGACCAGCACAGGCCTGTCCACCCCTTGTCCCCCCGCGTCATCCCTAACGTCCCTCCCTTCGTCTCGATTAGCCAAGTTGCATAAATATGAGACGTAAAGCAATATCCAATCCTATTCTTTTAGGGCCTTCAAATTCCAACTCGACACCTTCTCGCGGTTTGGCCCGTGAATAGGGGAGTTTCACTCCCTGAAATTAATGGCGAGCTCTGGGTCGTCGTCGGGGAACCCTTCCCTTTGACTACCTCCCCGACGGCGACGACAAAGACAACACGGACGGATGATGACACAGACGGAGACGACCACGACGTGGGGGAACCCCTGCCCTCCCCATATCTTGTGGCTGGTTCTGACCAGCACAGGCCTGTCCACCCCTTGTCCCCCCGCGTCATCCCTTACGTCCCTCCCTTCGTCTCGATTAGCCAAGTTGCATAAATATGAGACGTAAAGCAATATCCAATCAAACAATCGCGTTTTTAGCACGCCAACGAATACACAAAATTATACAGAGTTTTACCCAAAGTGTTCTGTGAATGAATTAGATCGCTACTTATTTAATATTTATTATCAGATGAAATCCGTTATTTAAAACTGTTTGAAAGGTAAACTCAAACTGTTGATAAGGAAAAAAATCAGTATATGACTACCGGGGTTTCCCTCTATCGGCTGACTGTGAAGTGCATTGCTTCTGGTAATCTAATTATGCATAAATGAGATCGCTGAAGGCTTATTAAGTAATTCACTTGGTCAAACTCATTAGTTCGATGGAAAATATTTTAAATAATATTAGCATTTTTAATTAAATAGATTCTAATAAAACATAAATTTCGAAGAGGCAGTGACTTTTCAGAGATATGATTTGAAAAAATAGGCGGCAAGGTTTGTCCGGCTACACTGTGTTCGAGATGAATGGAATGGTGCAAAACATCCTTTGCACAATGCAATTTTACATGCCACACATTGAGGGTTGTTACGTCGCTGTTGTTTACTTGTGCTTCAATATGCACACTAGCGACGAGTGCCCACAGTAGCTAGTGTCACCAACTTCTGACAACCTCATCGACCTATGGATATCAGTCAATCTACCAGTAGACGATCATTATTTTCTTTCCAAAACTGGTGCCGGGTACTGCCCCTACTTTCTTCCTACTGCAGAATGTCCCTATTAGCTCATTGGCAAGTGTAGATCTAAAGTTTAAAAAGACTCATTGCAGAAGAACTATTTTACCTAACTTCATTTGCACTTTTTAGAAAGCAAATTTATTTACTATTGAAGAATCAAGTAGGTAAAAAAAACAAATTAGCCACCAAACCCCCTAGACTTCCAAACTAATGTTACAGCAAGAGTGGGTTTGGTGGAATTTGTCCACCCCTCCCATGTACATACTGTAGTTAGCGATGGAATCAGGACATGGCACTTCTTCTCGTTTCCCTTCCTTATTGGTTCGAAAAACCGTGACATGTTTTGATGGGTCGTGCATATTGGAAATGACATGTACACATTTCTTCCCCCTATCTTTCCACTTACTGAGCGTCTTACTTAACGTCACTGATCGCATTATGAACACTTATGTAACTCGTCGTTTCACCACTATTATCACTTCTCACAGTAAAAATTTTTTTTTTAGATTTTACAGCACTTGCATCTCTTTCATCTCTTTCTTTTTTAAGTTTTCGTTTCGAAACCAACTCAATTTCTTAAGAGATGATATCCCAAATTAACATTGTCTTTTAAAACTTAGCTAACAAATCCTAGTGCAATACGACCACTATCTACCACACCAGAGTTTTGCTGTCAATGGTTCGTCCCATTCAATCTTTTCTTGCCACGAGTTTGCAAGAACATTTTATAACTTATTACGATGGGGCTCACCAAACAAAGCGGTTCAAATATCGAGGCATTAAGTAGATAGTACATTTCTTTTTGTCATGTGAGACACAAGGATATCGTATTGATTTGAGTAGCTATTTGTGCTTATTGTCCAACCATTTAATAAATAAAGTACATGACATGCTCTTGGCAAACGGTTTAAATATGCATTGCTTAAAAAAATATTATTAATATTAATATTGTAAAGCTAGGCCTAACTCATTCAGACTGCGCATCTATTATAATTGACATACCAATTTTGATTTTTTTTAAAATTTGTGTGATATCAGCTGAAAACTACGAAGTATTAATTTGAAAGTAATAGTTAATAATCATTAAAAAATGGCTTGGCCATTGAATTTGGTTGATGTCCAAGCAATTTTTTATGATTTCGAGTATAAAAACTTTGAATTTTTACCACACAAAAATCGTTGGCTTGGCGCTCGTCAACAGGCGAAATGATCTTACTTCTTTCAATGTGAAATTAGGAAGAAAGAATGAAAAGCTTGGCTCAACTTCTACATCTCACAGCATTGTGCCGAAGACTTTCGAAGGAGAGCTTGGCTGCCGTTTTTTTTACCAACTTTGTATTTGCGGGGCTATTACATCTTTTTGTTAGTAGAAACCATTTGCGTACTTACCCTAGAGAAGTCTCGAGCGCCGCTTCTATTCTTGCTTGTTCGAGCTTCTTGTCTGACCACCATTTCGTTTTTACTTTAGAACGATGATTTCGTTTACGTTTACGATTTGGATTGCTTTTCTTCCACTTAGGCATGACGATATTGCGATAAGCCAAAATTAAATAGCTAGATTTACATCGATTTCAAACACAGTAGTTAATTATGACAAGTTATTTACAAGTTAAACGCACTGCACTGCTCTGAACTCGCACACAACACTGTCGCTAAATAGCCTTTCCCCAACAAATTAAAACAATAAAATCAAACACAAATCCAAAATCGAAAAACAAATCAAACAAATTTACTGTCGCTCAAAGTCAAACAGCTGTTGCGAAAATCAATTACCAACCTTAGAAGAGTGCGCCGGTCTAGCTCAAGTCAGTATGCATGCAGTCTTGCCAACTGCTGAAGTTTAATTTATAAAAAAACTGAAATAAAATATTGAGTGGGACAGACAACAACGAAAGGTTTACACAATTTAACAAAACCAGTTTCAAAATACAATAATAATGAATCAAATCAAGTTATGTTACATTAACAATTACAAAAACATGTTATCAAATTCTCAAAAGTTCCCAATAATAAAAAGTTCTCAATAATAAAAAGTTAGCCAGCCATTTTATAAAGTTTTTTTTAAAGTTAGTTCGTAGATAGCAAGTTTGTTTTACCGTGTTATCGCGATTCGTAGATTTGTAGATATTGTAGATATTGACCAGGTCCAGGGGTCAAGCAGCGATTCCGTACGGGGACGTTCAGTGCTCTAAGGTCCAGTGGTCCCAAGTTAGCTCGCCCATCAGTCCATGTATAGGCCTCCGCCTATGTGTTGTCCAAAAGATCCGAGAAAATCTCCAAGTCCAAGACGTTCCAAGTTCCAGACGTTCCCTTGCCCTGACTAGGGCCTCCGATTGAACTGCGTGGTGACTGCTTGTAGTGGCAGTTGTTGACTTGAAAGCCTTTAGAAGTATCCTGGTTGATCCGCCCCAACCCGGACGTGAAGTCTCTCGAGAGACCAAGTAAGTGTGTTTCTGAAGAATCAGCCTTCTCTGCTCGCATACGTTTCGTCTGAAGATTTTGTGACGTAGTCACGGAAATTGAGTGTTGTAATTGGCTTACTCTATTACGCCCTGGTGATTAGGCAGAAGTGGGGGTATGTTTTCGGTCCCACGGTTAAAAAAAACTTGACGTAGTTGCATGATGAAACTCGGATAGTTTATTGATACCAACCATTCAAAAGATGCATACAAATCACACACAAGTCGACTTGAGACTGTCATTCGGTCGGAGATTTATGCACGCACGTGCAAGTTGTGTTGCGCAAATGTTGATAAAAATAATGTTTCCACACTCCACAAGCTATGTGTGACGTCACTAAATGACCAGAGTTCGGGTGCACTTGCCGATAATGTTACGATGATGCAGCGGAGAGAAAGATAAAAACATTCCATTCCAAGCATAAGATTACGATTGTGACATGTTTATTTGATTCCTGCACACAGTCCATACAGACAGCGATTACGTAATCACCGCAGCTGGCCATGACGACGCGGATACGTAGCACAAACACTAGTTTTTATTTATTACGCGTGGCTGATAAATTGTCATAACACAATAAAATGAAATATTATTGGCTGAAATAGTTCATGTAATTAATTAAATGTCATTAATTATTCAAAATAATTATACAATTTGAAAGGCGGGAACCAAATAATATTTAAATATCTTTGAAATTGTCTTATATCAGACCAAAAAGGTTACAATATCCCTTCTGAAGGGCAGAAAAATTGAATGTAGTGAAAATTTTGAATGTTCTTCACTAAGTTCTTAAATTTAAATTTTACATTATAGTTTTATAAGTATTATTTTATTCACAAGCATGGTTATGTTTTGAATAAAATGAGAGTGTGGTTATTTACCATTGGTTGCAAATAATATTTAGTTTCAATCATAGTTTTTTTAAAAAGAAAATTACAGTAATGAATACAGTTTTTATCAATGTTTGCATTGATTTTTTTTTTTTTTTTTTTTTTTATAGAAGTAAATATTGCAACAGTAGCAATGAAAATAATATTGAAACAATTGTTATTTAGGTACAGGACACCACAAAGATACAGGAATATGACATGAAAAGAGAAAGGATGGTTGAGGAATCAAATATCACATGCATAACCAAACAAACACAGTCTATTAACTGAACTAAATTATGTCTGCTATCTCACCCCATCCCTCGACAGAAAAAATTAAAACAATTGAATAAACGTAATCAGTCAGCTACGTGCTGTCCAAAAATTAAATTATCGATCAAGTATTTATCAATCAAATATCCGAAGCTTTCGTCTAAACCAGATGCCTTCCATCTAACCGCGTGGTTCAACTTTGTATCTGTCCACAAAATTATTCTCTCATTGAGATAAAGTCAAAGTCAAAATTATTAATCTAGTTTTACAATAATGTTAAATTGCACAATGGAAAATCTTTCCAATAATCAACAGAAAATTAAGTGTCACAAGTTATGATTGCGATCACAATTATTCAGCATTGCTGTTGTTTAAACATAGTTAAAATAACAATACAAAAATCAGCTAATAGAAAAACAAAGGTATGATATGATGATACGAAAATGATATGTAGTAACCGTAGTTACTGTCCGGTCTTACAATGGAAAACCGCCCGCTCTTCGCCTTAAAGTTAAATTTAAATTCATTATATATATTATATATATATACGTATATGTATATATATATATATATATATATTAATAACGTATTGACAAACCCAATGTTACAATGTAACCTACATGGATGCTAATAAAACTGAACTGAACTGAACTGAACTAGGTTTGATATGTTCCAGACTAAATTTCAAAAGTTCAACCTGTTAATTTGGTATGCCACTACTCACTGTACTAAGTTTTTGTTTGACAAAAGAATCTAGATCTATCAAAATACCCAGGTAAGAAGTACTGACTCCAAAATTCCGCTTACACGTGTTCCCGTTTGCTTTGTCAAATAATTATACTGTGGTTTATTTATTTAAACCTCTCCCACTCACTTGCTCGCTGTTCTATACAGCCTCCCATAAATGTTTAACTCACAGGTATAAACGCACCAGAACATACCTAATAAAGTATTTACTCGATCAAAAAAATTACATCGCTAAATACTTAAAAACGCCATAAAAAAATATATATAACGCAACACAACCTATACAGGAAACTGTTACAAAAAGGCGTATACATATTACATGCTCACTAATATTACACGATGACAACAAAAACAAGTTAATTATGCACGATTACTAAGTTTGATTAATTATAAGGTGATTAAATATTGGTTCAGCCAATACGGTCTCCTCGTCTTATTGATAAGCACATCTGTGAAATCCATGTCAGTGTAAGGTGTTTGTATTTAAATGTGAAAAGTTGTTATTGTTGTAACAAATAAGTCCGCCAAAAATTAAAATTGAAAAACATTTGAAAAATATTTGAACTATTCACTGTTTAATCCCCCCATCCTCATCTAGTCTCTGTTCAGTATGATTTAAAATTATAAAATTTATTGTTAGGCTCTATCCAATATCACCAAAAAGTCAAATTATTATTTTAAAAATTATATATTAAAATTTACTAATCCAAAAATGTGTCAAAAACAAAATATGGTAATACACAAGGTTGCAAAAACAAGGTAACGTCAAATTCAAGTTTTAGTTCACTGTTCAAATATCTCAAATAAGTTTTTAAAATGTTCGGGTTCAAATTCCACGAATGTTTGGTTCAAAACCAGAAATACGTCAAGTATTATTTATTATCGAGCTTACTCGAGAAAATTTTTATTCATTTTATTTTAAACCCTATGTCAAATCCAAGTTTGAATTTATTAAAAATAGTTGTAAGTTAAACAACGTTCAGTTCAAAATTATTTCAAATTCAATCCACGTAGTAGTAGGTTCCCATCTGATTTTATAAAATTCCCAAATTATTTTTCAAAAGCACAATAGTTCACATCCCAGTTCAAGTTCAAGGTCACGTTCCATTTACAGTTCAACGTATGAATTCACGTTAAGTTTCAAGTTTAAATTCAAAGTGAGGTTATGTTCCAATAAAAATTGCAAAAAGTTCCAAGCAAAGTTCAAGAAGTTTATTCATAAAATAGTTCAATGTCTCCACGTTGTCAAGTTATGTTTTATTCAATTAAAATAAAAATTCACTTCAAGTTCAAAATTCACTATCTCTCAGTTCACTATCTCATCTCTCGCTATCATCTCTCACTGTCCTATCCCTCACATTGCTAACGTTAAACACTAGATTATTGTGACTCCCGAGTTAATAACTTCTATTATTTCCACTTCAACTTTACTTAATTCTAAGTTCGCATCACCTAGACCACCAAAAACTTCAACTTTATTCACTCGTTCTTATCCCATTATCAACTTCATCACTTACGTTCACATAAAATTCAACTTTACCAACATCGTTCCTAACGACCACATAAAACACCCACATAAAATTCACTTAACCAACATCGTTCCTAACGACCACATAAAACACCCACATAAAATTCACTTAACCAACATCATCACTTACATTATCAACTTCAACTTCATCAACTTCATCACTTACGTTCACATTAACTACCACATTATATTATTATTATTATTATTATTATTATTATTATTATTATTATTATTATTATTATTATTATTATTAAACATTAACTCGAGACCACCTTTCAATCTAATATTTAACTTCACCCTCTTATCATCATCTAACACTCCACTATCTGTTTCTGTTTCACTTCTCTCTAGCCTTACTTTATTTCACTGAAAGCTCTCAAATTTACTATTTATTTCTAGTTTCTATTTTTAAATTTTACATGCTAAGTTTAGTTTATAAAATAAATTGGTTGTCAATTTTAAATTAAATTCAACTTCAGAGTTCCAAGTTCACTTTCAACGTTTCAACATTTCAACTATAATTTAAAATCTACTTTTATACAAGTCCAAACTAGGTTTAAATTATTTTAGTATAAAAAGTAAGTTTATTTTTAATGTTTGAAAAACAAATCCAATATTAGCTAATTTTAACTTCAAAAAGTTTAATGTAATAAAAATGTGAGGTTATATTTTGTTTGGGTGTGACAACACATAGTATGTGTGTGACAAAACAAGTTGTGTGTGACAATGCACAAGTTTAGTGTGACAACCTAAGTTGTGTGTGATGCACTAAGAAGTGTTCCTCTTTAAGTTATATGATTGAATAAAAAGTTTGTTTTATAACAGTTGGTCCCCTTTAAGTTGTGTATTAATATTTGAGAGTGACTGTACTCATTGCCAGTCAGTGAAGATTTGTTTATCTTATCTAAGTAAAGTCATTAATTTTTATTGCTTCTCGCAGCTAGAGTGTCTATCTATCTGTGGAGGCTGGCCACTATGCATCCATTGTTTATGTTATTTTAAGTCAAGGTCAAGTTTTATAACAGCTGGTTGAAATCTATTCCATACTCTTTCTATTTTATAAACTGTTAGGTTTTAATCCCCTCAAAGCTCCTTGTCACTTTCTGTTCTCTATTCATTCTGGTTTAACATTATTCAAGATTTATTTTATTTTTAGTCCACATTAAAATAAATTCAAAGTTATTATTTAAAATTCACAATTTATATTTTATGTAGCAGTCAAGTTTAGTTCATAAATTGTTGTTGATTAGGTTTGTGTTAGTTTAAAGTACATATTTTTAATTTATGAAAAGCAAGTTTTTAGGTTATGTTTATTTAGGCTTTGTGTACCCTAGTGTGACACCTGGACTTTAATTCTTGGTGTCCTCCAACCTCCTACCGATCTACATTTTAGTCATTTAATTTTAGAATTCTTCCCTTTTTCACTCTCATACTTTCTGATTTTTGCTGAAGGCTTATTTTTCCAACGCTCCCTTCTCTTGTATAGTTCAGTAAGTTTTTCAATTTTCCCAAACCATCTGTCATTGATTTTAATCTTATCTCTCTGTTTTACAAAGTCCATTTATCCTGACCAAAATATTTTAAGTTTAAGTTACACTTATTTTTATTCAAAGTTTGTTTACGCATCAAGTAGGCCTCAATCCCCTCATCTCTCACTATCACTAACTCATTTCTCACTGGTTCGATTCTCACTCCATTATCGTCAACTACTAAATTATTTATGTATTCCGGGTTAAAAATTTCTTTTATTTCCACTTCCACTTTATTATTATTATTTTTAACACAATTTTCACCTTCACTTCCGTTTTCATTTTTAGGTTCTCCGTTTTCTCTCATATCAACGTCACTTCTACGTAGATTTACATTATCAACGTCACTTCCACTATCAACTTTAACTTTGTTTATCACTTTATCACTTACGTTTTCACTTACATCACTTACGTCACAACTAAATTCAACTTTATTAACTCGGTTTCTCCCATTATCAACATCATCACTAACTGTCATATTGTTAGCCCTATCTCGCCCTACACTTTCACTATCCGCATCACTTACACTAAGGTTTAACTCAACGACATCATTGTTATTATTATTAATTAACCCGGAAACATCAATATCTCTAGCATTCTCCAATAACCCAACATTTTTATCATCACACGCTTCAACATCTATTTCTGTTTCATCTCTCTCTACACCTACTTTATCTGCTTTCAATTTTGATTCACGTTCTAGTTCTGCTCTACGTTCCTCGTATCTTTTATCAATTTTTCCACTCAGCTCGGTTATTATTTTATTTATGTCAGATCTTAAGTCAGTAATGTCTGATTTCATTTGTTTGTTTTGTATATTTATCCCGGCGATATCAGTTTTGAGATCATCATTTCCCTTATCAATATTTGAATTTAGTTTGGCGATATTGAATTTAGTTTTAGATTATCTGCTTTGAGATCCGCGATATTTGAATTTAGTTTCTCGTTTCCCTTATCATGTGTTTCATAAGTGAAGTTAACATTAAATTTTCTTTTAGGCCTACTTCGCTAGACTCACTGTGTTGCTGGTTAATGCCCGTAGTACCTGTAGAAGTAGTCCTAGGTACAGGCTTAGGTGTGATCTCGCTAGGCCTTGTGATTTCCATCACTGGTCTAGGAGATTCTAGGCCTAGGTGAGTGGACTCAGCAAGTGGGTTTCCTGGGTTTGTGAGTGGGTTGTGAACCTCTGGAGCCTCCATGATCTCAGGTGTCGTGTCACTAGTAACATTGAATTCTACATTAGTATCACTCTCAGAACTATAACCTTCCTTGTCGTCCTTCACACTCATTTTTGATTTTAATTATTCAGTTTTCAAAATAAAATTTTAGGTTAAAAGTTGGCAAGCACCACGTTTTATATTAGTTATTTAGTTATTTATTATTAATCTCGGGTAGTGTATAGAATCGTGCCCCACTAGTTGGCCGCCAATGTCGCTAAATAGCCCTTCCCACAACAAATTAAAACAATAAAATCAAACACAAATCCAAAATCCAAAAACAATCAAACAAATTTACTGTCACTCAAAGTCAAACAGCTGTTGAGAAAAAACAATAACCAACCTTAAAAGAGTGCGCCGGTCTAGCTCAAGTCAGTATGCATGCAGTTCTTGCCAACTGCTGAAGTTTAATTTATTAAAAAAAACTGAAATAAAATATTGAGTGGGACAGACAGACAACGAAAGGTTAACACATATTAACAAAACCAGTTTCAAAATACAATTATAATGAATCAAATCAAGTTATGTTACATTTACAATTACAAAAAACATGTTATCAAATTCTCAAAAGTCCCAATAATAAAAGTTCTCAATAATAAAAAGTTAGCCAGCCATTTATAAAAAAAAAAATTAAAAGTTAGTTCGTAGATAGCAAGTTTGTTTTACCGTGTTATCGCGATTCGTAGATTTGTAGATATTGTAGATATTGACCAGGTCCAGGGTCAAGCAGCGATTCCGTATGGGGACGTTCAGTGCTCTAAGGTCCAGTGGTCCCAAGTTAGCTCGCCCCATCAGTCCATGTATAGGCCTCCGCCTATGTGTTGTCCAAAAGATCCGAGAAAATCTTCAAAGTCCAAGACGTTCCAAGTTCCAGACGTTCCCTTGCCCTGACTAGGGCCTCCGATTGAACTGCGTGGTGACTCCTTGTAGTGGCAGTTGTTGACTTGAAAGCCTTTAGAAGTATCCTGGTTGATCCGCCCCAACCCGGACGTGAAGTCTCCTCGAGAGACCAAGTAAGTGTGTTTTTGAAGAATCAGCCTTCTCTGCTCGCGTTCGTTTCGTCTGAAGATTTTGTGACGTAGTCACGGAAATTGAGTGTTGTAATTGGCTTACTCTATTACGCCCTGGTGATTAGGCAGAAGTGGGGGTATGTTTTCGGTCCCACGGTTCAAAAAACGTGACGTAGTTGCATGATGAAACTCAGATAGTTTATTGATACCAACCATTCAAAAGATGCATACAAATCACACACAAGTCGACTTGAGACTGTCATTCGGTCGGAGATTTATGCACGCACGTGCAAGTTGTGTTGCGCAAATGTTGATAAAAGTAATGTTTCCACACTCCACAAGCTATGTGTGACGTCACTGAATGACCAGAGTTCGGGTGCACTTGCCGATAATGTTACGATGATGCAGCGGAGAGAAAGATAAAATATTCCATTCCCAAGCATAAGATTACGATTGTGACATGTTTATTTGATTCCTGCACACAGTTCATACAGACAGCGATACGTAATCACCGCAGCTCGCCATGACGACGCGGATACGTAGCACAAACACTAGTTTTTATTTATTACGCGTGGCTGATAAATTGTCATAACACAATAAAATGAAATATTATTGGCTGAAATAGTTCATGTAATTAATTAAATGTAATTAATTATTCAAAATAATTATACAATTTGAAAGGCCGGGAACAAATTAATATTTAAATATCTTTGAAATTGTCTTTTATCAGACCAAAAGGTTACAACACTCCGCGACTCGCATTGCATTAAATGTTCCTGACACTCGAAAGGTCTGGAATGCTCTGTAAGTGTTTCAGCAGATATTTTATAGTTTGACTTTGTTTACATCTCACACTACACCGGCATCTTTGTACGGGGTTCTTATCACGCGCCCTTCTGCAGCTGCGAGCTACGACTGTAGTTCGGTCGCTTGACGCTAGTCTATTCAAAGTCGACAGCGCTAGCTGCCGGAGGCCGGCCAGCTCGCCTGCCAATCTCCGCTGTCATGAAATTCGGTAGTGCTACACGCGTTCGGTGTAATATACCCCAATCGTGAACCACTCAACACAGATAAAAAAGTAAATATGTTTTTTAAAGCTGGGATTCCAATACATTTATTAAGTAGTTCGGTTTAAGATAAAACGTAGACACCGAAATAATTTACGCTATGAAAAATGGCGAACAATTAGTGTCTAAAACAACGGGACACTAAAGAATTTGCGGTGTACAAACCAATCGCTAGGGAGAAATAACAACTATCTTAGTTAGAAGGCAACACATCAATGTTGTTACATACCAAATTTGAACATTATGCTACGGCCCAATCAATATTCTTGTAGTTTAAACTTTTACATTAGAATATTCACTGTATCGTCCCGGAAAAAAATCCAAAAAATATTTTGGACATAAATTTTTACTTAAATCAACATACTTTATGGTTTCCGACCAAAGAACATCCATTTCAGCACACCAAAAAACATCGAACATTACCTTAAAAACGTTGTTATCCAGAATGCAAATTGTACACTTGGAAGAAATTCCCCAAGTTGACCAAGAAGTAGTAAATCACGTTACTTTTACTTTAAATTTTTTTTTCAAAATCAATGAATTAATTTAGGAATACACGTGCTGGATATCACAGATTTATTCGGTATCAACGTAAGTGTGAAATTTGACAACTGCTTAATAAATCATTTACCGAAAAAAACAGAAAGTTCAAAGCTGAGCGCCTAAAACTCCTCTCCTCGCCAGCCTCAGCGACTCCTTTTTTAAATTTATAAAAAAAAACATTTTGTATTTCTTTTTTAGGGGTCTAGTTATTACTATTTATTTCAATATAATGTGTGAATTACATAATTCACATTGCTGGTGCCAACAGCAGATCCCTTAACACAATGTGTCTTGCACAGTTTATGATCTAAATATTAAATTTTACAGCACCAATAAAAACACAAATAGAAGTGTTGACAAATTCAATGCAATTATTGGGGCACATTCCTTTAAAAATATTTTGAGTTGAGATAGGATTGTTTAAGTTTATTGACCCAATTTCTGGAGTGGTAACATTTTTAATTTTCCAACATTATATTATTTTTACGTTTCTTGAGACTTTTTTTTAAAGACAGATAGCTTTTTTCATTTCATTGATATCAAAATATTACACTATAAAGAAAACATCTTAAACACATTTGAATAAATAACAATAATACCAACAAAAACAAAAAACGCATGTGCGTGTGTATGTATGCATGCGTATGTATGCTACTAAGAATTTTTTATATGGAAAGAATGGGACACTCTAATCGGACGTCAAAACTAAATTGTACAATGTTGGAAAATGTAGGTCTATTTACGCAAGATCATTGAATCTGGCTACTTTCTCCCCAAGAAGTTTATTATCATCCAATATCATCTGCAAAAAAATCATTAATAAGATAATATATTAGGCACTGAAAGTTCATAAATGTAGGCTACCATGTTATTTCTAATGCAACAAAGAATGAACAAGGTTATTAAACAAATATCAGAGTTCTCTCACAGAAACAGACTTACTTGTATGGCAGCTTTTATCCTTAACATTTGGCATTTTATGGCCTGCAAACCTGGCTTGTGGCCATTTTTTAATACACCTATCACTTTCGACGGGCCTACTTTTTGAGATAAATCAAGATGCTTCCATTCAATTTAAGGATCCAAATACCTTGTTCCTTTCCTTTTTGTGTTAAAGGAGAACGGAACTTTAGATTGTCACTTTTGAGATTTTGGTAATTGGCTGTATTGACAAGAGGATGCCATGTGTCAAGTTGGGTTGGGCCGACAGCTAAGCCCATTTCTTGGAGGGCTAGCTTCCGGTGACTGCGTCACGTCGCTCAAGGTAGGTAGCGGACCGCCCGCCCACTAGTCTAGTGCGTGCGTTCTAAGGGTGATGTTGCGATTTGTTTTAGCTGATTTGTAGTTATTATCTTTAAAATGCCTCGGTGTTCAGTGTATGATGTGTGAACAACTCGGGTGAGGATTATCAGTTTATAAATTCCAAAACGAGATAAAATCGCCGAAAACGTTTCGCCGTTGTGGTGTGATAAAATGCACAGGAAGAATTTATTCCTACCACTAATTCAGTTGTTTGTGCGAAAACATTCGTGGAGAGGATTTTAAGCAATCGGATTTGATCAGATCTAAAGTAATGCAAATCCAAATATCCAAAAATCCAAGTAGAATCATCTACACAAGCAAAATTATTGGGAATAACAATAGATAACAACTTAACCTGGCATGCCCACATCAACACCTAATACCAAAACTCAGCTCAGCTTGTTTTGCAATTAGAGCATCAAACAAATAAGCAACATATCAAACTGCTAAAAATATTACTTTTCTCTATTTGAATCGCACTTGAGATATGAATCGAATTTTGGGGAATACGACTCATATCGACAAGGTATTCATCACGCAAAAACGAGCAATCAGGGCATTATGTACCCTTAAGCCGACGGAGCATTGCAAACCTACTTTATTACACTAAACATTCTTACAGTTACAGCCTTTACATTCTCAAGTCAATTTTAGTCATAAGAAAAAATCCACCACTCTCACAGTCAACAGTGGCATACACACCCACAAACACAAGGAACAAAAATAACCTCCATCTTAACCAATATCGTACAAACCTAGGTCAAAAAAACTCTGATTATTTGAATAAAAACTCTATTCAATAAATCCCCCAATCAATAAAAAACATAACAGAACACATCAAATTCAAAAATGAACTAACTAAATTCCTAATACAAAAGGCATACTACAGCATAAAAGACTTTAAGACAGACAGAACTACCTAATAATTGCTATATTTTAGTTATTAGTAGGAGGGTACCATATAATAGGCTATAGGCCTATACTATTTGTAAAATGCCTATATTATATTATATTATATTAATACTTATGTAACAAACTAGTCTATGTTTAGCAAAAAGGACTACACGGTGAAAAACTGTTATAAAAACTAACTGTACTTTGTATTGTTATTTGTTGTCCAAATAAATAAATAAATAAAATAAATAAGATACTAAATTCAGAATTAATTAAAACAATCGGCGATTCCTACACAACAATAGTGCCACATACGATAACATCCATGAACTCCATATATACACCACCGTCTAAAAATACGAGAAAACGTCTCGTTATTTGCAGAAGAAAAAAATAGACGAGATATAACTGCATCTGTAACTGCAACATCAAGTGCAATTAGTGATAACGATAGTGACGAGTTAACATTTGAGCCTGAAATTGAAATAGGAAGAGATTCTAGATATGAGGAGGAGGACCCTAATAGTATCGGTGTACAATGCGAATTAGGCTCAGAGTTATATCGCAACTACAGTAATATATCCGTTGACGATAATGATACGAATTCTGACATTCTAGTCAACCCGATTTAGACCCGTCGTTCCAAATTGATTCAGAAAACAATAGTGATAGTCAAGATTCAAGTACTGACAGTGACACCAGCAATAGCATAAACAGTGAGAATGTTTCATTATCGTGTATTATAGTGTTTTGGACTTGTTTATCACAACTTTTTCGTATGTGTCGTGATTGTGGATCACCAGTAATTAAAATCGTCAAGTCATGCAGAGGTGCGTCCATGAGAGTATCAACCGTGTGCCAAGAAGGGCACACACTAAAATGGGACTCACAACCCAAACACAACAAGTGTTCAATAGGCAATATTATGATCTCATCTGCGTTGATGTTATCTGGAATAAGCTTTCAGGCATTTAACGTATTTTCTAAAACGCTACAACTTAAATTTTTTTCTAGGAAATCATTTGATAATATGGTAAACAATTACATTCAACCGATAGTTTTAAACGCTTGGATTTCGCAACGAAAAGCTAATTTAGACTCCATCAGATCATCAGATCGTGTACGGATAGCTGGAGACGGACAATTTGATTCGCCGGGATTTTCAGCAAAGTATGTTGTTTACTCCATTATGGACATCGACACGGAGAGAATACTAGACTTTACTGTGCTACAAAAAGGTCAAGTCAAAGGTGATTTGGAAAAAGCAGCATGTGCACAAGTAATTAATAAGCTAGTTATTAAGGAAGCCTTGCCGGTTAAATTGTTTTTAACAGATCGTCATAGGGGGGTTAGATAACTCAGTTTCCTAACATTTTTCACAAGTTCGACGTATGGCACATGTCAAAAAGTCTGATGAAAAAGTTTAAATGTATAGAGAAGAAATTGCCCAACTTGTTTGCCTGGAAATCTAGCATAAACAATCACTTGTGGTGGTCGGCACAGACGTGTGCCGAAGACTGTCAGCTCCTCGTTGATAAATTCACTGCTATTCTATACCATGTTAGGAATATTCACAAGTGGGCTGCGAACCAAATTACCCGGAAGAGTTTTCTCAGTGTCATCATAACGAGCTATCTCCCCGCGAAAAAAAGAAAAAAGAAGTGGTTGAAAAAGGACTCTGAGGAATTTCACACTCTTGCAAAAAATTGTGACCGATCAATCCTTCTATCAGATTTACAACATACACGCCATTATGTTCATACAGGGACATTGGAATCATACCATAATGTGCGCCTTAAATACACTCCTAAACGAGTTCATTTCTCTAATAAAGGAATGATCTTGAGGTCGATTCTAGCTATTTTGGATCACAATGCTAATTTAAACAGAAAGAAAGTGGGGGAATTTGTTCAATATTCAAAAGCATCAAAGTCGTGGGTCATAAAAACTAGAAAGGAAAGTAAGTCAGGTGTTTGGAGAGATGACATAATGATCGCTGTTTATGGACGCAATAATGAGCGATGCGCACTACAATACCGTCACCGACAATAGTGTCCTAAACGACACAAAACATCGCCCCTGTGCCACGCCGACAATAGAAGAACTTAGAGACAGAAGGTTCTCACGCTTCAGTGAATTACCTAATTCAGAGTAATTCATTGACGACAGCTCCATTTGCAAGTCACGTTCTACACTAGAGGTGAGTGTTAAATACGTACTGAATATTTATTTAATCAAACAAATTTGTAATACCAAGTTTATTTAATCCCAAATAATTAACATTCCACATATATAATGTCTAGTGTAGGCCTAGTTTCATGGGATGATTATTTTTCATCAAATTAATTATCCAATATTATAATTTTAGTGTGTTGTATCAAATAGTAAAATACAAATGTTGGCCACTTTTGAGTTCCGTCCGCGTCGGATACCGATTTCAACAATCAGTTCATAGAGAAAACATTTGCTTTGGTATAGAACTATTCGGCGTTGATTGAACTGATAATCTGTTTATTCATTAGCGTGGGCTATAATTGCTGAACAAAATAATTGAATTCACGCAGTGTCAGTCGAACAACGCTAGCTGCACTGAAAAACTTCAAAATAACTATAGTGACTGCAGGTTAATCCCGCCTGGCGGGCGGTCAGCCGGCCGGGGGCTGAGCTCTGTGACGTAATCACGCAGACACACGGTCGTAAACAAACGGCTGTAGCTCGTGAAAGAGCACGCGGTCAACAATAAGAAGGGACGGTATTCTTTCAGAAAGGAACTATCTGTTCATAAATAGCATCGATTACATGCAGATTCAAAGTTCCGTTCTCCTTTAACATCATAGCTTGGTTTCGCCAATTTTCTAGAGCTTTCATCACGTCTTCTCATCCGGACTACCAGTTTCATTTTTCTTATGAATTGCCAGTTCTTTGCTCTTCTTTGGATGAATTGTCGGTTTTTAGCTCTTCTTTGGCCGGTTTGCCGCTTTTGAACTCTTCTTCAGACGAATTGCTGGTTTGTTTCTCTTTTTTAGTATGAATTCCAGTTTTTATGTCGGATATATTCTCGTTAATCGGTTTGTCGACGGTTCTTTTGCCGATCTTTTATCGTGACAATCATTCTCATCTAATGGCTGTTTCAACTTGTGGTGGGCGCTGCAGTTGTCTCATTTTTCTTCAATTGAACCTGTGTGGAATGACAAAAATACGTCTGCGCGCATGGGAAGCTTACGACAGCATATTCGGTTCTTTACATCGTTGAAATTGCTCTCAACTGATGAACTAGAGCATTTCACCTCACTAAACCCATAGCACGGAACCATGATGGCTGTTACTAGGGCATCTTTTGAATTAGGTTTGCCAGTGATTTAACCAATTCGGGAATGTATTGCAAGTTGTCTCGGTCGTCTTCCACAAGCTCAACCATTTCAGAGCAAGATAGTGTGATTTCTACACACCACCTTTAAAATGGTTGGCATGCAATAATAAATCTTGTGTCAGTATCTCTTTTTCCGTATCAGTCCTGTCAACCATCTCCGATATTTGCAGCTTTGTAGGAAAACTAAAGCTTTGTCATCTGTGAATTTTCAATGCAATCTGTTTTTTTTTTTACACCATGTTCTGCAAGTTCAAAGCTGATCGCCCTAACTCTTCCTCGCCAGCCTCAGCGACTCCTTTTAATTGATAAAAAAACCATTTTGTTTTTCTTTTTGTGTCTAGTTTTATTATTATTTTATTTTAATAAATGTGTGAATTAACATATTCACTATTGCCTGGTGCAACAGCAGATCCGCTTAACACATGTGGTCCTTGCCACCCAGTGTTTGATTAATATTAAATTTTACAGCACCATAAAAACACAAATATAAGTTTTGACAAATTCAATGCAATTATTGGGCACATTCCTTTAAAAATATTTTGAGATTGAGATAGGATTGATAATTTTATTGACCAATTTCTGGAGTGGTAACATTTTTAATTTTTCCAACATTAATTATTTTTACGTTTTCTTGCGAGACTTTTTTTGTAAAGACAGATAGCTTTTTCATTCCATGATATCAAACTATTACACTATAAAGAAAACATCTTAAGCACATTTTGAATAAATAACATAAATACCAACAAAAAACAAGAACGCCTGTGCGTGTGTATGTATGCATGCGTATGTCTGCTACTAAGAATTTTTTTATATTGGAAAGAATGGGGACACTCTAATCGACGTCAAAACTAAATTGGTACAATGTTGGAAAAATGTAGGCTACTTACGCAAGAATCTTGAATCTGGCTACTTTCTCCCAAGAAGTTTATTATTCATCCAATATCATCTTCAAAAAATCATTAATAGATAATATATTAGGCACTGAAAGTTCATAATGTAGGCTACCATGTTATTTCTAATGCAACCAAAGAATGAACAAGGTTATTAACAACATATCAGAGCTCCTCTCACAGAAACAGTACTTTACTTGTATGCAGCTTTTATCCTTAACATTTGGCATGTTTATGGCCTGCAAACCTGGCTTGTGCCATTTTTTAATTACACCTATCACTTTCGACGGGCCTACTTTTTTAGATAAATCAAAGATAGCTTCCAGTCATTTTAGGATCCATACCTTGTTCCTTTCCTTTTTTTGTTAAAGGAGAACGAACTTTTATTTGTCGCTTTTGAGATTTTTGGTAATTGGCTGTATTGACAAGAGGATGCATGTGTCAAGTTGGGTTGGGCCGACAGCTAGCCTCATTTCTTGGAGGGCTAGCTTCGGTTGACTGCGTCACGTCGCATCAAGGTATGGTAGCGGACCGCCCGCCCACTAGTCGCTAGTGCGTCGTTCTAAAAAGGGTTATGTTGGGCGATTTGTTTTAGCTGATTTTTTGTAGTTTTATCTTTAAATGGCCTCGTGTTCATGTATGGATGTTGAACAACTCGGGTGAGATTATCCAGTTTAGAAATTCCCAAACGAGATAAATCGCCGGGGGGAAACGTTTCGCGTGTGGTGTGATTAAACTGCACAGAAGAATTTTATTCCTACCACTATTCAGTTGTTTGTGCGAAACATTTCGTGGAGGAGGATGTTAAGAGCAATCGGATTTGATCAGTTAAGTAATGCAAATCCAAATATCCAAAAATCACATAGAATCATCTACACGCAAAATTAATTGAATAACAATAGAAAGAAACAACTTAACCTGGCTGCCACATCAACACCCTAATACCAAAAAACTCAGCTCAGCTTGTTTTGGCAATTAGAGGCATCACAAACAAATAAGCACATATCACTGCTCAAATATGTTACTTTTTCTCTATTTGAATCGCACTTGAGTATGGAATCGAATTTTGGGAAGATCGACTCATATCGCCAAGGTATTCATCACGCAAAAACGAGCAATCAGGGATTATATGTACCCTTAAGCTACGGGCATTGCAAACCCTACTTTATTCACACTAACATTCTTACGTTACATGCCTTTAACATTCTCAAGTCAATTTTAGTCATAAGAAAAACATCCACACTCTCACAGTCAACAGTGGCATACACACCCACTAACAACAAGGAACAAAAATAACCTCCTCTTAACCAATAATCGTAAAAACCTAGGTCAAAAAAAATCTGATTATTTGAATAAAACTCTAGTCAATAAACTCCCCCAATCATAAAAAAACATAACAGAACAAATCAAATTCAAAATGAACCTAACTAGAATGCCTAATACAAAAGGGCATACTACAGCATAAAAGACTTTATCCAGACAGAACTACCTAATAATTTGGCTATATTTTCATTATTATATGGGAAGGAGAGTTTTTTTTACCATATAATAGGCTCATAGGCCTATCTAACTATTTTTTGTAAAATGCCTATATTATATTATATTTATATTAATACTTATTGTACAACTAGTCTATGTTTGCAAAAAGGACTACACGGTGAAAACTGTTATAAACTTTTAAACTGTACTTTGTATTGTTATTTTGTTGTCCAAATAAATAAAATAAATAAATAAATAAGATACTAAATTCAGAATAATTAAAACAATCGGCGATTCCTACAACAACATTAGTGCCCATACGATAACATCCCATGAACCGCCTCATATATAACACACCGGTCTAAAATACGGAAAACTCTCGTTTATTTGCAGAAGAAAAAATAGACGAGATATTCACGCATCTGTAACTGCAACATCAAGTGCAATTAGTGATAACGATAGTGACGAGTTAACATTTGAGCTGAATTGAAATAGGCAGAGATTCTAGTTTGAGGATGAGGACCCTAAATCAGTATCGGTGTCCAATGCGAATCAGGCTCAGAGTTATTCGCAACTACATAATATATCCGTTGACGATAAATGTACGAATCTGACATTTCTAGTCAACCCGATTTAGACCCGTCGTTCCAAATTGATTCAGAAAACAATAGTGATATTCCCCAAAGATTCAAGTACTGACAGTGACCCCAGCAATAGCATAAAAGTGAGAATGTTTCATTATCGTGTATTATAAGTGTTTTTGGACTTGTTTATCACAACTTTTTCGTATGTGTCGTGATTGTGGATTCACCATAATTAAAATCGTCAAGTCTGCAAGGTTCGTCCATGAGAGTATCACGTGTGGCCAGAAGGGCCCCTAAATGGACTCACACCCAAACACAACAAGTGTTCAATAGGCAATATTATGATCTCATCTGCGTTGATGTTATCTGGAATAAGCTTCAGGACCAAGTTTAACGTATTTTTCTAAACAGCTACACTTAAATTTTTTCTAGGAAATCATTTGATAATATGACTGTGAAAAATTACATTCAACCGATAGTTTTTTAAACGCTTGGATTTCGCAACGAAAATGCTAAATTGACTCCATCAGATCATCAGATCGTGTACGGATAGCTGGAGACGGACAATTTTGATTCGCCGGGATTTTCAGCAAATATGTTTGTTTACTCCATTATGGACATCGACACGAGAGAAGACTAGATTTACTGTGCCTACAAAAAGGTCATCTTCAAAGGTGATTTGGAAAACGCACATGTGCCACAATAATTAATAAGCTAGTTATTGGGAAGGCCTTGCACGGTTAAATTGTTTTTAACAGATCGTCCATAGGGGGGTTAGGATATTTCATGAAAACTCAGTTTCCTAACATTTTCAACGAGTTCGACGTATGGGCACATGTCACAAAGTCTTGATGAAACAGTTTAAATGTATAGAGACAAAATTGCCCAACTTGTTTTGCCTGGAAATCTAGCATAAACAATCACTGTGTGTCGGCACAGACGTGTGCCGAAGACGGTCAGCTCCTCGTTGATAAATTTCACTGCTATTCTATACCATGTTTAGGAATATTCACAAGTGGCTTCCGAACCAAATTACCCGGAAGAGTTTTTCTCAGTGTCATCAAAAGAGCTATCTCCCGCCGAAAAAAAGAAAAAGAAGTGGTTGAAAAAGACTCTGAGGAATTTCACACTCTTGCAAAAATTGTGACGTAGTCAATCCTTCTTACAATTTACAACAACACGCCAGTATGTTCATACAGGGACATTGGAATCATACCATAATGTGCGCCTAAATACACTCCTAAACGATTCATTTCTCTAATTAAAGGAATGATCTTGAGGTCGATTCTAGCTATTTTGGATCACAATGCTAATTTAACAGAAAGAAAGTGGGGAATTTGTGCCATATTCAAAAGCATCAAGTTCTGGGTCATAAAAACTGAAAGGAAAAGTGAAAGTCAGGTGTTTGGAGATGATTACATAATGATCGCTGTTTATGACGCAATAATGTAGCGGCGCACTACAAATACCGTCACCGACAATAGTGTCCTAAACGTACCACAAACTCGCCCTGTGCCACGCCCGACAATAGAAGAACTTAGAGACAGAAAGGTTTCTCACGCTATCAGTGAATTACCTAATTCAGAGTAATTCCATTGACGAAGCCAGCTCCATTTGCAAGTCACGCTTACACTAGAGTTGAGTGTTAAATACGTACTGAATATCTATTTAATCAAACAATTTGTAATACCAATTTATTTAATCCCAAATAATTAACATTCCACATATATAATGTCTATTGTAGGCCTAGTTTCATGGGATGAATTATTTTTTCATCAATTACTTATCCAATATTATAATTTTGTGTGTTATATCAAATTGTAAATACAAATGTTTGGCCACTTTTGAGTCCCGTCCGCGTCGATACCGATTTCACATCGTTTCATAAGAAAACATTTGCTTTGGTATAGAACTATTCGGCGTTGATTTTGACTGATATCTGTTTATTCATTAGCGTGGCTATAATTGCTGACAAAATAATTGAATTCCACGCAGTGTCATTCGAACAACGCTAGCTGCACTGAAAAACTTCAAAATAACTATATTGACTGCAGATAATCCCGCTGGCGGTCGGGTCAGACCGGCCGGGGGGCTGAGCTCTGTGACGTAATCACGCAGACACACGGTCGTAAACAAAAGGGTAAACAAACGGCTGTAGCTCGTGAAATAGCACCGGTCAACAATAGAGGGAACGGTAAATTCTTTTCAGAAAGGAACTTCTGTTCATAATAGCATCGTTACATGGCAGAGTCTAAAGTTTCCGTTCTCCTTTAACATCATAGCTTTGTTTCGAGCCATTTTCTTAGGGCTTTCATCACGTCTTCTTCATCAGGACTACCAGTGTTTCAGTTTTTCTTATAATTGCCAGTTCTTTGCTCTTCTTTGGAATTGAATTGTCCGGTTTAGCTCTTCTTTGGCCGGTTTTGCCGCTTTTGAACTCTTTCTTCAGACGAATGCTGTTTGTTTTCCTCTTTAAGTAATGAATTTCCAGGTTTTATGTCGGCTATATTCTCGTTAATCGGTTTGTCGACGGTTTCTTTTGCCGATCTTTATCGTGACAATCCTTCTCATTACTATGGCTGTTTCACTTGTGGTGGGCGCTGCAGCTTGTCTCATTTTTCCTTCATTGACTGTGTGGAATGACAAAAATACGTCTCGCGCATGGGAAGCTTTACGACAGCATATTCCGGTTCTTACATCGTTGAAATTGCTCTCAACTGGATGAAACTATAGCATTTCACCTCACTAAAACCCATGCACGGAACCATGATGGCTGTTACTAGGGCATCTTGAATTAGGTTTGCCAGTGATTAAACCAATTCGGGAATGTAATTGCAAGTTGTCTCGGGTCGTCTTCCACAAGCTCAACCATTTCAGAGCAAGATAGTGTGATTTTCTACACACCACCTTTAAAATGGTTGGCATGCAAAATAAATCTTGTGTCAGTATCTCTTTTTCCGTTATCAGTCCTGTCAACCATCTTTTCCGGCATATTTGCAGCTTTGTAGGAAAAACTAAAGGCTTTGTCATCTGTGATGAATTTTTCCAAGGGCAAATCTGTTTTTTTTTTTTTACAAGTTCTTTTGGCGGTTTCACATGGTGTCGTTCTGCGTCACAAAGTCAACCACCTTCTGTATCACGCAAGCAACGGTAGTAACTGCTTGTTACATAAAATCTTCATTTCTTGGAGATCGGTGCATTAATGTATTTTGAGCCTAAACTCTATGTAGAACCACGCTGCTACGTGTAAGCTCGTCCTCCCTCTCAAGCAAAGGCCATAAGCATATTGTTTTCATGGTATACAACAACATCACACTTATAAAGCCTCCTGGAAGATTGCACTGAGTGGAGCGCCCAACAGATTTGCCGCACTCTTAAATATGTCCGCGGAAGATTTGAAACGAGTGCACGCTTGAGTCACAGCTGATAAAAGAGCAAGACATACCTATCTTTCACAATCTCTTTTTGAGTCGGAGCCCCATCTCGCACCCATTGATTTAAGCCAAGTACTACATACTGTTGCATCATGACGTTCCGACAACATATTGCACACAGAATACTGCTTTTTGAGAAATTTGTCACAGACTGTGACTCTCGTACAGAAAGATAGTTCCACTCGAGAAGCCAATCTGGCGATTTCATCTTACTACAACCCCGCCTGGTTGCATCAATTCTGATTTTTTAGTAACTGTGTTTCGACAGTTCATGGTGTGATTACACTTTACATTGAACATTAAAATAAAATATTCTTGGGATCAATATTGCCTTATAAACTTGATTTGGCACAACCAGAGTAGAAATGGGACTCTAGATATCCATATCAACCTCATCATAATAGGCCTTCACGCGAAGAGTAGCATCAGCTTATTATGTGACCTTGTCAAGAGGAGCTAGTTATTATGTTTACTTAGAGAGGAGAAAATCGAGGGTTAAACCAATTAGCCACAAGGGCGCATCAATCACTTTAGATCATTCTGATCACATTATTCATTTACTTGAGCCATTACTTTGTGCTGTCGGAGAAAGTTAGAATCATTTCGAACCGGCGCATTATCCCCTATAACTGTTGTTAAGTGATCTCTGTAGAACTATTAATTTATTCCATTTCCTTTCATACCAGTTATTTGCATTCTTAGAGAATCACTTGTGTTTTTTTATTCCACCGTTTTATTATGTAGTATGCTATGGTCAGTAATGTTTGGTGTATTTTATACCACAACTCTAATACTGCCACAATCAGTTAGCTACTCCAATCGATAGCGTTCTGCTCACATTAGTGACTCCTAGTATAAACCTTACACCGCTTTTGCATCCATCATCTGCGAAATATAGCATCGTCCGCGACGAACCTCACTACACTTTTAAATTGGCTCGCAACGAATTTTTTTACTCTTGGAGATCATGTGCTAGTGTCATCATAACGATTTTGGATAATTTCCATGTACTTACGAGACATCGTATGACCTCAAGCCGCCCGCACCTTTTGACTGCATCTACACAAGCTACAGTGCACACAGCGCACCGGCAGTCCTCGCAGGTCGGTCAGTTGTTCTTGTCGAGGTGGACCGTGTTTTGTCTTCGTACTGTTTCTTGTAACTGTCTCCACAGTAACAAGGACTTTGGCTTGTTTTACTACTGATGTGTTTTATTTTGTGTTACCAGTTACTAGATTGTCTGTTCTGTCCAGGCTGATTTTTTTTTCTCACCTTTTCTGTATTGCTCGTCAGTAAAGTGCTTGTATACCTCGGTACTGCGCCCCGTTTGTTCCGTCCACGACAGCCCGTGGGATTATGTTTTTGTCAGTGTAGATAGCTCGTCTTACTGCTGAGTGTGTTGTTTTTCAGCAGTACCTTGGCTGTTGTGTCCTCACATTGTACTGTTAAATGTTTTGTTAACTTCAGGAGGCTTGTCTGTTCTGTTCAAACTGGAAGGTTCGTTTGCTTTGTACTCCTACCCTGCTTGTCAGTGAATTGTCTTGGTTACGACTCACAACAAAATAACTGCTGTGTAGTGTGGATTCCTCCCTTGACTGAAGGTACACCCTTTACTTCTCCACTTTCTCGTCTTGAGGGAGGTTGTGTCCCGGGGATTCGAGAATTATTGGCTATTAACAAGCGAGACACATATGCAAAACGACTACCACAGATTGACCATTTACATTCCTACCTTCAGATATAAAATTATTTTTTTTAATACAAGTTTAAAAAAAACCAATGGCAAAAGTAATTGGGACAAGATTGCAAACGGCCACATAAAACCATTTTAAATGTGGTTTGATAATGACCTTTTTAAATACTAAATAAATAAATAAATTTGTATTTAGAGTCTACCCGACTTAGTTATATAACTGATTTTCAGCGGGGGACTTTATATGCTTTGTGGCGTTCTGACCAGCACAGGCTTCCACCCCTTGTCCCCCCGCGTCATCACACTTACGCCCCTTCCCTTCGTCTCGATTAGCCAATTTGCACAAATATGACGTAAAAGCAATATCCATCCAATTTAAATCAAGCGACCCAAGCCAACCCTGTATGCCCGACGACAATGCAGGGGGGGGGGGGGGGGGGAACGAGTGAGCCATTGGTACCATTGGGCTACTTGCTGGCGTACTTAATTCATAAAAGATCCCAAGAATGAAAAAATAAAGTCTAGAATCTTCGTTCTTTCGTCCGCAGTGCCAACAATTGCATAAAAAGATTTGTTTAAACATGCTCGGCTAGTATTTGGCTTGCTGTTCAATGCTTTTGGTACAATGCTCAAAAGAATCTTTCTTGATTTTCATTGAAATTATTTGGGAATTGAATGAGGTTTTAAGGGGTATGAAGATACTTTGCAATAACATCCCATACCAATCTTTATTCAACTCCCGTGGCACAATTTTTTAACGTATTTTTAGCTATCGAAAACTTTTTCATTCTTGTCGGACGGCATGTTTTAACGTTTACGGTATTCTCTTCATTACATGACAATTCTTTCTCGTTTGAATGTCCCTCATCTTCCTCGTCTAATTTCTCCTCATCTTCGCGTCTGATTGCTCCTCATCTTCCGCGTCTTATTGCTCCTCATCTTCCACTCTGATTGCTCCTCATCTTCTGTCTGAATTAAAAATAAACGATAAATTTTATTTCCAATAAACAAACGTTAACGAGTGAAACACTTGCTTCACCGTGATCCCATTCTGTTCATTTTGTCATGCCCGTATTCGTGCAAAGATGATTGACGATATCTTCATCACACTCGCGTACTGCGGCAATGCTAAATGTTTTACTAACTCAGTCCAACAAAGTCCTTGTCTGTTGAATATTTTAACCCACACGATCTGGTATTGCAGACTTATATTGTCTAGACTCCGGGCATCACGAGCAATACAAGAGGGGGGGGGGTTGTCATTTCTTTATGTCGGCACTATTGTCGAGTTTATAATGAGGTGACTATTGATATCAGTGACTGATCGACGAATTCCTTTGTGAAATCTTTGTTTTAGAAATTTTCTCTTAAGGCTAAAGAGCTTATTTTCGGACGCGTCAAACTCACGTTTAGTTGTGACAAACAGGTGATGTTCGGAAAATTACCGGGTAAACCTAATCCTCTTCACTCTGAGTCTCATTGGGCCTCCCACATTGTAACATGGATTTAGCTTCTGCCTCTGCTGTAATGTTGTTATAACTGCCACAGCTCTAAGGTGAGAAAGACTGATAAGGTTTGTATAAATAGGCCCATCTCTTTAACACCTCGTGTGATTGCTACAGGTTACCAACTCAAAGCACGAATCTGGTGATAAATAAAGCTGGATACACCTCCCTACAATGTGTCCCTCTGAGCTGCCGCTATAACGGTTGTTTCAGGATGTTTGCAGCCTCCACTCTGAGGAAACAGATGTTAGCTAAATTGCTGCACAGGATAGTTCATCTCACTTACAGGATGTTTACATCCAATTAGCGTTCATTAAATAAATTTCTGTTAAGATCTAAGTTTCTTTGCTTTAATACCTATTGTGTTTCACATTTCACAAAACGAGCCCAAAATGCCAAAGACTAAGCATAACCATTGAGAGAAATTGCGAGGGTTGGTGATGCCAATATAAGCATTGCACATACCAAACCAACACAAAGTGTTTCATAGACCTCTCAGACAACATTGCCCTCAAAAACAAATGGTCCTGTGTACAGCAACAGTTGTCGTACTCCGTGTGTCTTTGAATCTATCTAGGTCCTTTAAGGGCCTGGTTCCCCGGTTTGCAAACTCTAACAAATGTATGGAATGAAAGATTTCGCAGGAGATTACTGGCATCGGTTACTTTCATTGCCCGTACTGCGTACTGCATGGTGGTTGTGGGGGGGCAGTTGATAATCAATTTGAAAGTTTGCGCACATGCCTAAGCATACCAAATGCTTGTACTTATAGGTAAATTCAGAAACCAAACCAAGACCTGAATCTTTTCCAAATTAGACTCCTGAAGTGTGCTCTCTGTTCTTTATTTCGAGCCATTATCTGTTTGTCTTGATGTAGAGTTACGCTCTGGAAACCATCCTTCTATGTTATGTGTCCCCCCTCTTGATGCACTTGCACACTAAAGTAACCTGTGTGTCCTTATAATGCATTTAATCATGCCCTCGCTGGAATCATCACAAACAATCCTTTTAAAATTCACGAGAATGGATTATTCCATTGAAAACTACCGTGGTGACGTCAGAATTGAGCCTCATCAACAAAACGTTCTAAGAAGGTGTTGGCATCTCCTGGTTTTTTTAAAGCCATGATAACACAATAATAAATGGTTCAGATTTTTTATTGATGCAACAGTTGCCAGAATGACTGTTGATACTCTTGGTCAATGGAATGCCATCTACATTTACAAGCAAATGTTGGCAGGTGTAAATTATTGAAGAAGCATTATTTCTCGAGATCATTGTTGGAACCCTATCAACGTCCACGTCTCAATCCACCCGCATGCATTCTCTACACCTCCCTAGCTGATTCGATTTCTTCACGATTAGCCCATAGTTGTAGGGAATTAAGGTACTATTAAGGTGTCAACATTTTTATTTACCCCCTTTAAAACTCTTGTCAGTTTTGTGTGCCGTTCCTGTGAATTTGGTTTCAGATTTGCTGCAGTCGAAACAAGAGATACAATGGAGCGTGATAAAATCTGTACAGCAACTTAAACTCTCATTTTCTCGAAGTTAGATGGGATTAATGTGCTTTTTAGTTAAATTTGCATGCAGCTCTTGGCCATATGTGTGGGCTTGATCAATTCTTATGCTGCGGTTATGTCCTTGATTGACACCCGCGTTTGCCTGACACATAGAAAATCTTTGCACAAAAGATATTTCTAACACTTAAAATCATGTGGAGTATCAGAGCTATAATAAATTTTCCTACCATTGTGGCTAAGGTCCTGTGGTGATGTGAAATTCCCAGAAGATTAACAGAGATCTTTTGTTAGGCCTGATAGCAAACACAGAAGAAAAGTGCTCTAACTGTTCAAATTCCAACTGACACTCTTCTCGTGGTTTGGCCCGTGAATCGGGGAGTTTCACTCCCTGAAACTATGGCGCGCTCTGTGTGCGCGTCGGGGAACCCCTTCCTTGTGACTACCTTCCCCGACGGCGACTACATGACAACACGGACGGATTGACACAGACGGAGACACCACGACGTGGGGAACCTTTGCCCTCCCATATGCCTTTTGGCTGTTCTGACCAGGCACAGCCTGTCCACCCCTTGTCCGCGTCCCGCGTCAATCCCTTACGTCCCTCCCTTCGTCTCGGTTATCCTAGTTGCACAACTATGAGACGTTTAGAGCAATATTCAATTCAATTCAGCACCTACACTTTTCCATCTGATTGAGTATTTCAAACATCTGTGTCTTTAACTGAATCACCTTGACAGCACCCTTTGTTACGAATACACTACTGTAGTTTCCATTATGCATGAAGCCGCAAACCATGACACTAAAATGTGAGTTCCTACACACTGCGTCCTACCTAAATTTGCTCCTAGGCCTCAAATTCTCTTCAACACTTTCGGAAATATGATCAATAATCCATCCTTTCTTAATTGTCACCTCATCGAAGTCTTACGAATTGCGTTCGCGTCGCGTCACGTCGCGATCTGGTTGAATTCATGGCGGAAGAAAGGCATTGCCGGCGACTGAAAAATCAATCGTTATGGAGGCGAATCCTTTGTGTCCGTTTGTCTCCGTTCGCACGGACACCACTATCCTCATGGCTCCGTTAACGAAGACCGAGCCTCAACATAATTTTTCCGCCCCGATTTTTATCACGACTACCTTTTGCAGAACTGCCGTCCACGAAACTGTAATCTCCATGAGTTTTTTGAATCCACTGGTGCGACCCTCTTGTGAAGTAACGCGCGCAGTTAACAGTTTCTTTTGCCACGAGACGTAATCTCCGCAGATTCGTCGAACGGGGCCTACATGCATCGTTGAGTTCCGCCACACAGTGGCGAGTTGCGACGCAGGCAGACTGTGTCCATTAGACAGTGTGTTTTTATTGTAAGATATCAGTTCACGCAGCTTCCCTTTGCAGTACTGGCTGGTCTGGGCGGACGCAGCTTGACATTGGGGGGTGATGGCTCGTGCACCGGCGGGCTGGTCGCCAAACAGGAAGCAAGTGCTAAACCATAACGCAACTAAAAGACCACATTTGTAAGCCTTCAAACACTTGATGCACAGCAGCTTACATTGCCGGACCAAAACCAACTTATCAACAGCTACTGCCTCAACAAGTTCCACTGCCCACAGCACAAAAAAACCACAGGGAAACAACAGCAGGAAGCTGCAAAACCTCAAAATTTCGTCTACAAATCAAAAGCTATAAAACTACAAAGGAAACAGTGATGTGACTATTGATATAGTTGAAATGAAAACCAGTGTCTGACTCGTCCAATGATCACTGTTGATTCGGATACAGCTATTACTGTTAATTCTAGAGTAGCAGAATTTTTTAAAGGAACTCACATCCAAAAGAGAAGTTAAAAATTCTAAAACGAAGGTCCAAAACATACATTTTAATATTTAAACCCTAGGTCTCGGCCAGGCTTTAGAACACCCTCGTCCAGGCTCAGATCTACATATGAGTAACACACAGCAACTCAACTCACAGCACAGGGATTGGTTTAAAAAGCATGACATTTTAACTTTACAAATGGACTTTACATCCAAATTCAATGTTTATATACACAATACAACACAAACACACAGCAATACCATAAAATACAATACAATAACAATATATAAACGAGTTTACGTACGACTAATGTGACTACCACGACCACGATTAATTTTACCATGAACAGAAAGGATAATTAGAACTGAAGAACATCGTATTGTGGAAGTTATATTTTTCTCTAGCTATTGTATTCTTGTTTCGTATTCAAAAGTTCACTATTGTTATCACCTGTTTGAATTCTGCCTATCAGACGTCTTTCCTGGTTTTCCCCGCGTTCGACTTTTTGCAAGCATCTTGTCAATGCAGTTCGCCTCTCGCCTTCACTCGATGAAGTGCAAAGTTCTTTTTTTTCGTCTCAACTGTTCTCGCTCGCTTCTCGCAAAGCACGTGTCCTTTTCTCCGGACATTGCACTCACTGTACTATACAAGGGTGTAGCCGCCTGCCGCGTCCGTCTTGGAATACAACACGGATTTCCGAGCTGCAGTCCTTGGTTCGACTTGCCTTCCAGGCATTCTCTAATTTCCTACTACTATTCCAAACTCGAGCTTTTTTTATCCCTGTTCTCTCTCGCGGTGGGCTTACCATCTCGCCCAGCGTACTTACCTCTGCACTGCCTCCTGCAGCCTACGTCAAGATTCGGGGTAAGTGCAGATCAAAAGATATACAGACCATTATGCGCGGGGGTTGAGCACCTCGGCTCGAACAATCTCAAATGTAGTTGTTTTCCTCAACATCATGATGCATAATGACAATACATGAGTTTTATCACAACTACATTTGGATTGCAAAATTGTTTGTACATTTGATAAAATTGATTCACTGGGAAATATTTCAACATCTCAAACGTAGTTATCATGATGCATTATGAGTTATGACAATACATGAGTTTTATTACAACTACATTTGAGCTGCAATAATACTTCTGCAAAATCCCATTAATATTCAGAAAAAAAACTGGACAGGAAGATAGAATCGAGTAAGTAAATAGTTTTTTGTTTAGAGTAATTATATATATTTATTAACTAATTTTCCGTAAACAATCATTTCACATTACACAAACAAATATGTTCTCCCAGTATAAATAGTCAGGGTTACATATCAGCAAGTAAGACAAAACCATAAATTAGAAAATTTTTTAAGATGATATAGATAGTTGCTTCATACAATGAATGCTTGCACAAACGTTTTTTCGTTTTTTTATTTGGCACATAGACATACTTCTATTTACACATTGTTTTTTGGGGTTAACATTGATTTTAGACTTATCATAAACTATCCACTGTCTGTACGTGCTTTTTTCTACTCGTTAGGCCATTCAACGTCGATTAATTGTCTCAATATAGTCCTTGCGAGTAACAACGTCTACTATCTAACAATCTTCTCACACAGTTAACTCAAATTAACAATCAAAACAAATGAATAAAACCGTATACTGTCAAAAGATGCTAGCGGTATCTTGTTTCCAATAGTTGGAAAGAGCCCGAAGGTACGCTCACGAACTGCTCTCGGGGAGTGAGTTCCACTTTTGCGCATCTCGACAAGATCACTCCGCAGTTCCGTCAGTATGCTTGCCTCCCGTATCTTGTCCGAGGGCTTTCTGACTGACCTTGTTTTTTCAGGTAATCAATCAAGAGTAGCAGCACTTCTGTCACTTTTGCTTCCACTCTTTTTAACAGGTCAAAGCCCATTATTTTCCTGGAAGTGGCTTAACATATACGTTTCCTGTAAAAATGAATTATATTAAAATAATGTCGCTTTTTTTGTTACTTCCAGTTGCCGTGATGAATTACATGGCTTCTTGAAGTGATACCAAAGGAGTCGAGAATTTGTTGCGTGTTTTTTTAATTTAAGGGTCTTCCAGATCGTTTTCCCCTGAACTTCCGGCAGGACGATGTTCTGGACACCCTCGAGATGCTTCATTTAATGAACCTGTTGACGTTTAAAAACTAAACTTTCCCACAATTTTTACAACATGGCAAAATAATTCCACACGAAGGACGTTTTTCGCTTGGGACCTAGTTCCGTGGGTGCGACAGTAGCCATGATCAACGCCACAAGAAACAACAACATTAAAATACGCGAACTAAGTGTTCTGGCTTGAGTTCTACTGCCTCAGCATTACGATAAGGCACATACTTTGTTGGTAACATTTCAGGCCTAGAAGCGTTATGTTTTCAAACTGGAGTGCACTTAATTTTTTTTTCCGTACTTAACACTTTGGGACCCGACGCCCCACTTCCTTTCTTCCTCAGTACACGATTTCGATTCTTGTATGTATTAGTCTCTTTGCTTAACTACGTCAAAACAAACCACAAGCCAGCTCCAACGTGTTTTGAAAACACCGCCAAGTCTATCAGCACATTCACAATAGCCACCAAGGATTTCACTATTTGGTGTTTTAACTTCACTTGTGTCCATACTTTTTATTTACAGAAAACGATGCTTCAACTTGTGCTGTGCAGAACACCACATTAGGTACACTAAAGTTTAATATGTATATTGTATTTTACTTTATGGTAGCGAACATTCGATAGCCCGCTTTAAAATTTTTTTTTTGCAGCGCTGTTGTTGTTATAAGCTTTCCATGTCTTGCTCGGAAAAATTCCGGGTAAACCTAATCCTCTTCGCTCTGGTCTCATTGGGCTCCACAGTACATGGAGTTAGCTTCTGCCTCTGCTGTATGTGTTTATAAAATGCACAGCTCTAAGGTGAGAAAGACTGAAAAGGGTTTTTGTATAAAATAGGCCCATCTCTTTACACTCGTGTGGATTGCTACAGTTTACCAACTCAAAGACCGAATCTGGTGATAAATGAAGCTGGATAGACCTCCCTGCATGTGTCTCTGAGGTGCTCTGTAACGGTTGTTTCAGGATGTTTGCAGCCTCCACTCTGAGAAACAGATGTTGCTTAATTGCTGCACAGGATGTTCATCTCACTTAAGGCATGTTTACATCCAATTAGCGTTCATAAATGAATGTCTGTTAAGATGTAAAGTTTCTTTGCTTGAATACACTATTGTGTTCACTTTCACAAACTAGCCAAAAAATGCCAAAGAAATAAGCATAACCATTGAGAGAGATTGCGAGGGTTGGTGATGCCAATATAAAACATTGCACATACCAAACAACAAAAGTGTTCATAGAACTCATCAGACAACATTGCCCTCAAAACAAATGGTCCCGTGTACAGCAAAAAGTTTGTCGCAACTCCGTGGGGTTTGAATCTATCTAGGTCCTTTAAGGGCCTGGGTTCCCGTGCAAACTCTGAACAAATGTATGGAATGAAAATTCCAGGGGATTACTGGCATCGGTTACTTTCATTGCCCGTACTCGTACTGCATGGTTTTTTCCTTTGATAAATCAATTTGAAGTTTGCGCACAATGCCTAAGCATACCAAATGCTTGTACTCGTAGGTAAATTTAGAAACCAAACCAAGACCTGAAATCTTTTCCAAATTAGACTCCTTAAGGGGATGCTCCTCTTGTTCTTTATTTCGGAAGCCATTATCTGTTCTTGATGTAGAGTTACGCTCTGGAAAACACATCCTTCTTGTTGAAAGTTCCCCCTCTTGAATGCACTTGCCACATCTAAAGTAACCTGTGTGTCCTTTTAATGCATTTAATAAATGCCCTCGCTGGTCATCACAAACAAATCCTTTTAAATTCACAAGAATGGATATTCCATTGAAAAACATACCATGTGACGTCAGAATTGAAGCCTCATCAACAAAACGTTCTAGGAATGTGTTGGCATCGTCTGGTTTTTTAAAGCCATGATAAACCACAATAAAAAATGGTCCAGAATTTTTTATTGATGCAACAGTTGCCAGAATTGGGCCAGAATTGACTGTTTGATACTCTTGGTCAATGGAATGCCCCTCTACATTTACCCAAACAAATGTGTGGCAGGTGATAAATTATTGAAGAAGCATGATTTCTCGAGATCATGGTTGGAACGTCTATCAACGGCCCACGTCTCAATCCACCCGCATGCATTTCTCTAAACACTCCCTAGCTATTCGATTTCTTCACGATAGCCCATAGTTGTAGGGAAATTAAGGTACTATTAAGGGGTTGTCAACATTTTTATTTACCGACTTTAAAAGCTCGTCAGTATTGTGTGCCGTTGCCTGTGGAATTTGTTTCAGATTTGCTGCAGTCGAAACAAGAGATATAACGGAGCGTGATAAAATCTGTACAGCAACTTTAACTCTAATTTTCTCGAATTAGTGGGATTAATGTGCTTTTTTTTTAATTTGCAGCAGCTCTGGTTTATATGTTTGGAACTTGAATCCAATTCTTTTGCTGCGGTTATGTCCTTGATTGACACCCGTTTGCCTGACACAAGAAAATATTTTCACAAAAGATTATTTCTTAACACTTTTAATCAAATGGGGAGTATCACAGAGCATATAATTTTCCTACCATTGTGGCTAAGGTACCTGTTGTGATGTGAATTCCCAGAAGATTAAACAGAGATCTTTTGTTAGGGCCCTGATAGCAAACACATGCTCTAACTTCAGCACCTACAAATTTCCAGCTGATTGAGTATTTCAAACATCTGTGTCTTTAAACTGAATCCCCTTGACAGCACCCCTTTTTTACGTAATACACTACAGGTAGTTTTCCAATTATGCCCTTAGAAACCCCAAACCATGAACACTAAAATGTGAGTTCCTACACCATTGCGTCCTACCTAAATTTGCTCCTAGGGCCTCAAATCTCTCAACATTTTTTGGAAATATGATCATAATCCAATCCTTTCTTAATTGTCCACCTCATCGAAGTCTTACACATTGCCGTTCAAAAATTTTTACATAACACTAATTTTGCGCCTGTCCATGACCGCGAATTCGGGCGCGATCTGGTTGAATTCATGGCGGAAGAAAGTGCCATTGCCGCGACTGAAATCAATCGTTATAGAGGCGACATCCTTTGTGTCGTTGTCTCGTCGCACGGACACCACTATCCTGATGGCTCCGTAACGAGACCGAGCCTCAACATAATTTCCGCCCCGATTTTTATCACGACTACTTTTGTTCGAGAACTGCCGGCCACGAACTGTAATCTCCATGAGTGTTGTGATCCACTGGTCGATCCTCTTGTGAAGGGAACGCGCGCAGTTAACAGTGTCTTTTGCCACGAGACGTATCTCCTCAGTCGATCGCGGCCTAAAATGGCATCGTTGAGTTCGCCACACATGTGGCGAGTGGCGACGAGGCAGACTGTGTCCATTGACAGTTTGTTGATGTAAGATATCAGTTCACGCAGCTTGCCCTTTGCAGTGACTGTCTGGTCTGGGCGGACGCCAGCTTGACAATTGGTGATGGCTCGTGCACCGGCGGCTGGTCGCCAAACAGAAGCAAGTGCTAACCATAACGCAACTTAAGACCACAATTGTAAGCCTTCAAAAACAGCTTGATGCACAAGCTGCTTACATTGCGGAACAAAACCAACTTATCAAACAGCTACTTGCCTCAAAAAGTCCACTGCCCACAGCACCAAAAAAAACCGACAGGGAAACAACAGCAGGAAGATGCAAAACCTCAAAATTCGTCTAGAAAATCAAAAGCTATAAAACTAAAAAGGAACAGTGATGTGAATATGGATATAGTTGATGAAAACGTGTCTGACTCGTCAATGATCACTGTTGATTCGGATGATCAGCCAATTACTGTTAATTCTAGAGTAGCAGAATTTTTAAAAAGGAACTCACATCCAAAAGAGAAGTTAAAAAATTCTAAACGAAGGTCAAAACATAAATTTTAATATTTTAAACCCTAGGTCTCGGCCAGGGCTTTAGAACAACCCTCGTCCAGCTCAGATCTACATATGAGTAAACACAGCAACTCAACTCACAGCAGGGAGTTGGTTAAAAAGCATGACATTTTAACTTCACATGGACTTTACATCCATAGTTCAATGTTATATAAACAATACAAACACAAACACACACAATACAATTAATAACAATATATAAAAAGTTTACTACGACTAATGGTGACCACCACGACCACGATTATTTACCAAGAAACAGAAAGAATATTAGAACTGAAGAACATCGTCCTATCATGTATGCTGTAGTATATTGGCATCACTGGTGCCTATCGCCATGTATGACAAGGGCTCAGTGACATGGGTGGAGCCTAGGCGAGGCAGAAGAAGAGAGGGCGCACAATCATGGCGACCCGTGAGCATTGTATAAAGTTGTAACCTTGTGAATCAATAAACTAACATAATAAGACTTATCATGTACATTTATTAATTACGTGTGCACGATATACAACATGGTGTCAGAAGTGACTAAATAACTATCACTTAAGTGATAAAAATAAACGAATAACGAACGATTTTAACTGTTCAAATCGGCGTGTTTGGTCTAGGCCTAGCCTAACGCGTAGGCCTACGTACTACTACAGCCATGGACGCGTTATACAAACCACCTGGGGAACTAAACCTCAACGGAAACGTCTCGGAAAAACTGGAGAAAATTCAAACAAAGATTTGAAATATTTATGAAAGCGAGTGGGGAGACAAGGAAAAGGACGAGTCTGTAAAGGTATCAAAATTATTAAGTGTTTATTGGTGAAGATGCACTTGACGTTTTCAACACCTTTGTTTTTGATCCGCCTGGGAACAAAGATAAACTTGAACCAGTCCTACTACAATTTGAAACGTATTGCTCTCCTCGGAAAAACGTTGTGTATGAACGGTTTAAATTTTTCTCGATTGTGCAGAAAGAAAATCAGCCCTTTGAACAATTTTTAACCGAACTAAAAATAGCTGCGAAATCGTGCGAGTTCGAGAACCAAGAGGACAGCATAATAAGAGACCGAATTGTGCTTGGGATTCTCGACAAGAACACACAAGAACGACTGCTACGAGAACCGTCCCTGACTCTATTAAAGGCAGCTAACCATTGCAGAACAAGTGAAGAAAGTAAACGTCATGCAAAAGCTGTACAAGAACAAATTCCTGTAGACGCATTCACTAAGAAGAACGCGGGGACACCAAAGCCTAGGGGTACAAGTAGCACAATGTAAGTCTAATGTAGACGAAGATAACGGATATCTGTGTAAAAAGTGCGGTTATACACATAGGCCTAGAAACTGTCCGGCTTTTGGCAAAACGTGCATGTATTGCAAAGGAAAAAATCACTTCTCCAAGGGGTGCCCGAAAAGAAACTCTCAAGGCTGGCCGAAGAAGGTGCATGCAGTCAGTGAAACATAACAATGAAAGTAGTGGTGAAGGAGAAGAAGATGAGGAGCCTCACAACCAAGAACTGTTTGTCTATGCTGTGGAAAAAGTGATAAGTACAGGTCCTAAACCTAAAGTAACTAAAGTTCCTGATAAAGTAGACTCAAATCAGTATCAGAAGGTTGATCTAGTTCATAAAGACATCCCTGAAATCAGGTCATGGAAAGAGAAAATTGTCATTATCAACTGCCCTGTAGTCTTCAAGTTAGACAGTGGTGCAGAGGCCAGTGTTATGTCAATCAGCACCCTAAAAGATATAAATCCAACCCAAAGTTGAATGAAACTAGCATTGTATTAGTAGGTTTTGGTGGTAGGGACTTTAAAGTTAAACCTAAGGGAACAATAACCTTAAAATGCAATGTAAATAAGTCAGCTTCTAAATATGCAAACATTGAATTCTTGATAGTTGATGTAGATACACATCCATTGCTAGGCTTGCAAGGCTGCATCAAACTAGACTTGATAAGGCGAATTGATAAGATACAGGTAGTTCACACTAAAGAAACTGTGTTAAAAACGTATAAAGACCTGTTCACAGGTGAAGGTAATTTACCAGAAGAACATACAATTCAGGTTAAGGAAGGTGAAATTCCAGTGGTGCACTCTCAAAAACGAGTACCATTGAGCCTTCATAAGAAACTTAAAGAAACATTAGATAATTTAGAATCTCGTAAGATTGTAGAAAAGGTAAATAAGCCTACAGAGTGGGTAAATAGCCTAGTAGTAGTCGAAAAGCAAGATGGAACTCTAAAGACTCTGTCTAGATCCACGGGATCTCAATAAGGTAGTGAAGAGGGAACACCATCTGATCCCTAAAACAGAAGACATTATTGCTAGACTAAGTGGTAAAAGTGTTTTTTCTGTGTTGGACCTCAAAGAGGGTTTTTGGCATCTTTCCATCTGTGATGAAAGTGCCAATTTGTGTACCTTCAACTCACCATTTGGTAGGTACAGGTTTCTAAAACTACCATTTGGAATCTGCTCAGCCCCTGAGGTGTTCCAAAAAACCCTTGAACAACTGTTTGGTGACATAAAAATGTAGATGTGTATATAGATGACTTTATAATATCAGGCAAAAATGTAGAAGAACATGACGAGGCATTGACTAAAGTCTTTGACAGAGCAAGGGAACTTGGTATAAAAATTCAATGAAGCTAAATTCCAGTTCAGAGTATCTGAGTTAACTATGTTGGTCGGATAATCTCTGCCAATGGTGTGACCGCTGATCCCCGTCATACTAGGGCAATATTGGAAATGGAAACTCCTACCAATAAACTGAACTTATGCGATTCTTAGGTATGGCAAAACATCTAGCCCCGTTTATACCAATTTGTCGCAAATCAGTGCCCCCCTCCGTAACCTCACTAGAAATGATGTCCAATGGGGTTTGGTACCCTGAACATGATCAAGCATGCTGAAAATAAATCACATTTAATCAAACCCCCTGTTCTAGCTATATATGATAGCAGCAAGCCACTCACCCTTCAGACTGATGCGTCTAAGATGGCTTGGGGGCCTGTCTCATTCAAAATGGACACCCACTAGCCTACGCTTCCCGTAGCCTCACACCTAGTGAGCAAAGGTGGGCCCAAATTGAAAAAGAACTTGCATCCATCGTATTTGGATTGGAACGTTTCCACCAATTCACATATGGTTCTCGTGTTACTGTGAACACGGATCATAAACCACTTGAATCTATTTGTTTAAAAAGTCTTGACAAGGTGTCAGCCAGACTTCAGAGAATGATGCTTAGGTTACTTAAGTACCAAATCACTGTCACGTATGTGCCAGGCAAGTATCTCTATCTGGCAGACACATTGTCCCGTGCTTACCTCAAGGATCCAGTGACTGACGATCTAGAGATGAAGTACATAATACATTCACTTGTAAAATACTTACCTATGACAGAGGAACGTAAAACCCAATTCAAAATCGCATCACAAAAAGATGAAGTTTTGCAATGCCTTGCAAAACTTTATCATAATGGCTGGCCTAAATATAAACAGGATGTACCTCTCAAAGCTAGATACTATTGGAATGTAAAAGATGATGTTCATGTGTCTGAGGGGTTATTGTTTTTAGGTGACCGGCTCATTGTTCCTGTAGAACTTAGAAATTACATGTTACGGTTAATACACGAAGGCCACTCTGGTATTGAAAGATGCAAAGCTAGGGCCAGAAGTACCCTTTACTGGCCTGGTATGAGTTCTGATATTGAAACCTTAGTTTCAAAATGTATGATATGTGAACGATTTCGCAGTGCAAATCAGAAGGAACCTATGATTCCACATGTAGTGCCTAATCGGGCATGGGAGAGGGTTGCCTGTGACATTCTAGAACTAGGTAACGACAGCTATCTTGTTGTAGTGGACTATTACAGCAAATGGCTTGAACTCACACAACTAAAAAATTAAACTGCCACAGAAGTAATAATCAAATTAAAATCCATTTTTTTCTCGGTTCGGGATACCAGATGAGTTTGTATCTGATAATATGCCGTTTGGAAGTGTTGAATTCCATAACTTTGCTAAGGAATGGGACTTCCGTCTGGTAACTTCTTCCCCCCATTATCCCCAGTCGAACGGCCTGGCAGAAAAATCAGTGTCTATTGCAAAAAACATGTTAAAGAAATCTAAAGCTGAGGGTAAGGATGTGTATATAGCACTACTAGAGTATCGCAGCACTCCTGTTAAAGGGATAGGACTCTCTCCTGCCCAACTATTGCTAAACCGAAACATCAAAACTAAAATCCCTACCTTGTCACATTTGCTTAATCCAGATCTTCAATCTAATATTAAATCTAAACTTTAGAAAGGCAATCTAAACAGAAAGACTACTATGATGCACATGCCAAGTCGTTAAACTCACTTGAGCCAGGTGCTAATGTTCTTATCAGGAAAGGTAGAATCTGGGAACCCGCCCAAGTAGAAGGCATTCATCCATCTCCTAGATCTTACATTGTTAGAGACCAGAACAAACACATGTCTCCGACGCAATAGGCGTTTCCTCAGCGAAACAAACAATCCTCCCATATTTGTAAATCCTGAGATAGAGATTGACCCAGGAGTTAACACCCCGGTTAACCCCTCACTCAACCCCATCTCTGATCATAGTATTGCCACAGGTATAACCCCTAGTACTGGTGACTCTATAATCACAACCAGAAGTGGCAAAACCGTAGTAAAGCCAAAAAGATTCAAGGACTTTGTATAATTATCATTCAGTGTTAAGATTAGAAATTCACTTATCAAACTGTTTAATCCTAATTATATTGATCTCTCACACATTGTGGTTTTTGAAATATTTGTATTACAACTTGATGGTATGTAAACTTAAGTGTGGAGGTGTAGTATATTGGCATCACTGGTGCCTATCGCCATGTATGACAAGGGCTCAGTGACATGGGTGGAGCCTAGGCGAGGCAGAAGAAGAGAGGGCGCACAATCATGGCGACCCGTGAGCATTGTATAATTTTGTAACCTTGTGAATCAATAAACTAACATAATAAGACTTATAAGTACATTTATTAATTACGTGTGCACGATATACAACATATGCGACCTGACATTTCATGCGCCAGGCGTAAAAAATTTTTATTATCATGTTAATAATCATTGGTGCTCATATATAAAATATGTAATGGTATTCTGCAAATTTATTTGTTGGCAGTAAATAACTGAAAAAAAGATTCTAAAAACTTGGAACAAGGAGTGAAAGAAATAAAATATAATAGTCCGAGAGCTCGCAACATAAAGTCTCCCCTCATAGGGTACGTATGGTTTGACCATTTGAATACTTAGAAGCGAAAATTCAAGTCATTTTCAAAAAGCACGTATTACAAGTCAACGTTGGGGAGTTTAACCGTCAGACGCCCCCAAAGTGGGCCCAAAAAAAGTCAAATCTGCCCCTATTAAGTAAACATGATTGAAACATAAGAAAAATTATAAAAAAAGTTATCCCAAAAATGAATATCACTCGTAAAACGGGCTGCGATGGGCCGTTGACCCGTCAGACTCCCCAAAGTGGGCCCCAAAAAGGTCAACTCTGCCCTCATAAGGTGTAAAATGATTCAAACATACGTCATTTTATAGGAAAATTACCAGAAAAATTAATATTTCTCGTCAGACGGGCTGCGTTGGGCCGTTAAACCCGTCAGATTGCCCCAAAGTTGCCCCCCAAAAAAGGTCAAATCTGCCCCTATTAAGTATACATGATTGAAACATAAGAAAAATTATAGAAGAAGTTATCCCAAAAATAAATATCACTCGTCAGACGGGCTGCGATGGGCCGTTCACCCGTCAGACCCCCCCAAAGTGGGCCCCAAAAAGCGTCAACTCAGCCCTCATAAGGTATACTTGATTCAAACATACGTCATTTTATAGAGGGAAAATTTACTAGAAAAACGAATATTATTCGTCAAAAGGGGGCTGCCTTGGGGCTTTGACCCGTCAGATGCCCCAAAGTGGCCCCCCCAAAAAAGTCAAATCTTCCCTAAATACGTAAACATGATTCAAACATACGCCATGTTATTGAAAAAGTTACCAGGAAAACGAATATCCTCGTCAGACGAGCTGCTTTGGGGGCTTTGACCCGTTTGGTAACCCCCAAAGTGGGCCCCCAAAAAAGTCAAATCTCCCCTCAAAAGGGTATACATGATTTAACATAAGTCATTTTATAGAGCTGGTTCCCAAAGGAAAACGAATATCACTCGTCAGACGGGCTGCGTTGGGGATTTGCCTTGTAAAAACGCCCCCGATGTGGGCCTAAAAAAGCCAAATTTGACCTCATAAGGTATACTGTTTTTTTAAAAAAGGCATTTTAAAAGAAAAATTTACCACAGAAAAAAATACCACTCGTCAGGGCTGGCTCTGTGGGGGCCTTACCCGCCCCCCCTCCCCCCGCAAAAATACAGTTTAAAAAATGTCTTGTCTCGAATACTTACGAAATTATGTTGGATTCCCAAACGGATTTGTGTGATAATATGTAGTCATGATGTTTTTTTTAGCATATTTTGGGTCATTGAGCCCTGCAACTACCACTTTTTTCATTTTTTCGGAATATCTAGATCGATGAATAAATCAGGAATACATGTTACACTTCCTCTTATGGTTATTATGAAATTAAAAAGGTGTATGTATAGGGTATAGGTTTAGGGTGTAACTGTAAAAAGTTTTTTAAATTTAAAAATTTTTTTCAAATGAAAAGTTTGGTTTTAAATTTTCTATTTTTAATGATACTAACGGATTCTGCCCATTAATATTCGCTTAAACTATTGCATATTTTAACGTAAAGAAAATCATTGACAACAATACTTTTATCATTAAGTAATTTATCATAGTAATCTAAGTTCCTAAATAAATTAAAATCATATGTAACCCATTTCCCAAAAATCTTTAAAAGGTTGAATCATGTAAAATATTTTTTATAAGTTTTTAAACAATTTAGGGTTTAGAAATACATTGGGGATGTCTCCCAGCATCAAAACTTCCATAATTCGTTTTTCACCCTATGTTTAACTTTTTTTCATGTTTAAACTTTGAATAAACATCATCATATCACAATAAAAATTTTAATGGTGAATCATACGTGTTTTTATAAGAACAAACAATTAAAAATAAATATATAAATTTGGTTTTTTTACAATTAACTTCAAAAATCAAAACTTCTATCACATTTGTTATCACGTACGCTTTTACGCTTTAACATTTTATTTGTTTCATCATCATATCAAACATACTAAAAAATCTTTTTCATGATTGAAACAGCAAATACTTTTCATAAGTTAAAGACAAAAATTTAGGATTAGAATAAAAAAATTTTTAAAAATCAAAACTGTAATCACATTTGCATCATTACGCTGCTTCTGAAACATCTATGTATATCCCCAGAAAACCTCTACTTCTAAAACGATTGCATAATTCATCAACTGACAAAGGGTACAGATCATCCAGGAACCATTTTGGGCTGTATTTAAAATCTCTATAATTAATTTAAACATAATGGATTTTTTTTAAATTTCTGTTATGGAACCAATTTTAAAAGCGTCAAGTTGCCCATAATAAAACCAAGGGGCTAAGCTCGAGAAAACCCGGCTTTTACGCAGGCGCAAAGGTAAATCTGGTCATTGGAACTCTATCGTTGGTCCAACGGGTTTTTGCTTTTTACTAAAAAAGATAAAAAAGAATGTGTAATAAGGGGTATCTTGGGACATTTTTTTTAAAAAATTGCCCCCTTTTCTTTTTAACTGACCGTAAATGACACCAAACTGTTAATTTGTATAAAATTTACTATTTTTGTGTAGGAGACAAAAATTTGAAAAACTCAAAATGTGCTTAGATAGGGGACACAGCTCATCCTTTTTTAACGCCTCCCCCAAAAAAGCAGATTTTTGGATGAAAATTTAAGGTAAAAATCGGGATGTTCTGTATGTGAAATTAGCTTGATTTGATGATCAAGCGTGTTGTTTAAAAGGGCATTTATCATTGTAAAAAAAGATGGGGCCCCAGCTTGGCAAACAGTCTTAAGGGCAGATTCGACTCTTTGGGGGCCAACTTTGGTGGTACCTAACAATCAAAGCCCCAACGCAGCTCGTCTGACGAGTGATATTCGTTTTCCTGGTAACTTTTTCTATAAAATGACGAATGTTTGAGGCAGATTTGACTTTTTTTGGGGGCCACTTTGGGGGCATCTGACGGGTCAAAGCCCCAAGGCAGCCCGTCTGACGAATGATATTCGTTTTTTCTAGTAATTTTCCCTATAAAATGACGTATGTTTAAATCATGTATACATTATGAGGGCAGAGTTGACCTTTTTTGGGGCCCACTTTGGGGGGGTCTGACGGGTCAACGCCCCATCGCCAGCCCGTCTGGGCGAGTGATATTCATTTTTGGGCTAACTTATTCTATAATTTTTCTTGTTTCAATCATGTATACTTAATAAGGGCAGATGTGACCTTTTTTGGGGGGGGCCACTTTGGGGGCATCTGACGGTCACGGCCCAACGCAGCCCGTCTGACGAGTGATATTCGTTTTTTCTGGTAATTGTCCCTATAAAATGACGTATGTTTGAATCATGTACACCTTATGAGGGCAGAGTTGACCTTTTTTGGGGCCCACTTTGGGGGCCCTCTGACGGGTCAACGGCCCCCTCGCAGCCCGTCTGACGAGTGATATTCATTTTTGCGCTAACTTCTTCTCTAATCTCTCTTATGTTTCAATCATGTTTACTTAATAGAGGCAGATTTGGGCCTTTTTTGGGGGGGGGCCACTTTGGGGGCATCTGACGGGTCAACGGCCCAACGCAGCTCGTCTGACGAATGATATTCGTTTTTTAGTATTTCCCTAAAATGACTATATGAATCAGTATACCTTATGAGGGCGAGTGACCTTTTTGGGGCCCACTTTGGGCGTTGACGGGTCACGGCCATCGCGCCCGTCT
>JAMZAV010008437.1:0-27487 GCA_024449915.1 Sweltsa coloradensis
TTAATTTTGTTATAAAAAAAAATCTTCAATTTCAAAAAGTTCTAATTTTGTTATAAAAAAAAATCTTCAATTTCAGTATTAAAACTCAAGGTAAGGCATGATTTCATCATAAAAATAGCACTGCAATCACTACCCTTCAGCAAATTTAACACGTATTCACATAAAAAAATATTTAGGCCATATAAAGTTAACTATTGGAATTAGCTGGCATTTTTCGATAAAAAATATTTTCAACTGTCATGGTCCCAAACTACATATGTTAAATTAAAACAGAAAGGTTGATTTCAATGTCCAATTGTCAAATTAATTGCATATTTTGGATTTAAAAAACTTACAGAAATCGAGAAAAGTTCCCATTTGACTCAAATTTAGCAGAAAACGTAATTATTGGGACCTATTTTGCTACTTAAATAATAAACAGTCTTATGTATTTAGCTTCTAGTGTGAAAAAGCCTATAGTCTAGTTAGATTGGGTTGACAGGTTGGGAAAGCAAAGAGAACATAAATCTCAGCCTGAAGGCCTGGGAGTGACAAAACTTTTCACCTACTGATGAAAACAGCAGCAAACGGTAATTGGATGAGCGTAGCGAGCGAACGAAAATTCCATTTCACTACACTGGAGAAAAAAATTCGGAATGTTTTCTTTTTCTTGTATTTTTGTGTGTTTGTCCGCACGATAACGCTAAACCGGTACTCCAATTGCGATGAAATTTTTATGGAGGTCTTTAAAAATCTCTGAACTGAATTTGCCACGTTTTTGAGGGGAATCAAAAAATTATTTCTTATTAAATCGCAATTTTATGATTTTTTTCGATTTTTAAAACATTTCTTCTACTTATAACTCTACATGCTTTATCCCAATTGTTATGATTTTTTGCACAGAACCATAATTTTATGAATTAAGATATTCGTGTGAAATTTGAGCGCATCGAAAAATTCTCATGAAAATAAAAATTTTTACGGGTATTTTATTTTTTTAAAAAATTCTTTGATTTAACACCTACATGCTTTTAGTCTAGGGGTGTGCGAATCCAAGTTTTTGCTTTCGAATCCGAATCTCGAACCCTGAGCAGAATATCCTCGAATCCGAATCCGAATCCAAAGATTATTATTTTCCTAAGCTGTTGTGCGGCATTACCGGGCAACTCCACGTTTATGTTGTACCTGAAAGAGACACGTGCCCTCTGTTCTGCACAATGAGGCCACTATCTGCATATTCCACATGTGCACTATTGAATAAATTAAAATGCTTATGTATTTTATTTTAGTTAAAAAGTTAAGATTTATTTATAAAAAACACATAGTAGGTGCATAATATTTGGGATTTTTTCTGTAAGAACACTATGCGGGCTGACAAAGACACTTCCATGTGCACCCCTGCAAGAAAGTATTTAAAACTCCAAGGGGTAAGTTTATTTTGTAAAACTCATATTTTTGTTTATAACTTTTGTTTATTTTGTATTTAGTGATCATCCTAGGCTAGCCTAGGCCTAGGCCTAGGCTACCCTATCTTTCCAAATTACAATAAATGGGGCACTTGCTGGGCCTAGGCCTAGGCCTAACACTTCTAAACATTATTCAATTAGTTTGGAAAAGGCCCAAAATGGCTAGTTTAGTTTAGATTGGAGAAGGGTTGACAGGTTGGGAAAGCATAGAGAACATAAGCCCAGCCTAAAGGGGCTGGGGGCGACAAAACTTTTCACCTGCTGATGAAACTGTAGCTAATTTAAAGTTGTTACCTTAATCCACGACGCGTTTCGTCCTTCTGGACTCTTCAGGCGGATGGTGGCCACTAAAAATCAGCTAACTACATGAAACCAAAACTCACAACACATAACCAAACCTGTGGTAGGGCCACGCAAGAAGTAAATTCTGCAAGCATGTTGTCATCATCAGCAAGGTTACTTCACACACCATTCATACTGGGGCACACAGTCAGCAAGACAGAAAGGGGGCTTCCCTCCCAACTCTGGGTGCTCGGGAGACAAAAAACCCATGACTTACCCTGGTCGAACCAGGACCCTTGGCAACAAGAAAAAAGCTGCCCCTCCTGCTGTTGCTGGCCAAGGGTGCCTCTTCTTTTCATACAAAGAAAAAGGTTAGAGATAGGAAGGGTGGAAAGTCACAACACAGCACAACCAGTGAGGGGCTTCCCCTCCTAGACTCTGGTGCTTGGGCGACAAAAGAACCATGTCTTACCCTGGATTTGAACCAAGACCCTGGCAACGAGAGAGGCTGCCCTACTAATTGTGACCGGGATTCGAAACGAAAGGAAACAAGACTACAAATTGCAAGCTCTTGGCTATACACAGGTACACGTCTATATTAGCTCTTGGCTGCAGATAAGAGGTTGAAGGAAAAGACAGTAGGGTCTAACAGGTTCATCACCTGCTGGCCCCCCCAGCAGGACAAGGAGTCACACTTGTTATGAACAAGGAAACACGGACCCACCAGAGGGTGTAGAGTAGGCTCGCCCATCTCGACCCCTAGGTGAAGAAAGATGGAAGTGATAGGTTCAAATGAAATTGGTTGTTCATTTTGTTTGGAAAAGGCCAAATGGCTAGTTTGTTTACATTGGAGAAGGGTTGACAAGTTGGGAAAGCATAGAGAACATAAAGCCCCCCTGAAGGGGTGGGGGCGACAAAACTTTTCACCTGCTGATGACAACTGTAGCTAATTTAAAGTTGTTACCTTAATCCACGACGCGTTTCGTCCCTTCTGGGACTCTTCAGGCGGATGGTGGCCACTAAAAATCAGCTAACTACATGCAACCAAAACTCACAAACACATAACCAAACCTGTGGTAGGGCCACGCAAGAAGTAAAATTCTGCAAGCATGTTGTCATCATCAGCAAGGTTACTTCACACAAACCATTCATACTGGGGCAAAACAGTCAGCACAGACAGTAAGGGCCTTCCCTCCCAACTCTGGTGCTCGGGAGACAAGAAATCCATGACTTACCCTGGATTCGAACCAGGACCCTTGGCAACAAGAGAAAAGCTGCCCTCCTGCTGTTGCTGGGCAAGGGGAGCAACTTAAAATTTGCTACAGTTTTTCATCAGCAGTGAAAAGTTTTGTCGCCCCCAGCCCTTCAGGCTGGGGTTTATGTTCTCTATGCGTGCCCAACCTGTCAACCCTTCTCCAATCTAAACGAAACTAGCCATTTGGCCTTTTCCAAACTAATTGAACAACCAAGTCATTTGACACCTATCACTTTCCATCTTTCTTCACCTTGGGGTCGAGATGGGCGAGCCTACTCTACACCCTCTGGGGGTCCCCTGTTTCCTTGTTCATAAAAAGTGTGACTCCTTGTCCTGCTGGGGGGGCCTAGCAGGGGATGAACCTGTTAGACCCTACTCGTCTTTTTCCTTCAACTCTTCATCTGCAGCCAAGAGCTAATATAGCACGTGTACCTGTGCTATAGCCAAGAGCTTGCAATTTGTAGTCTTGTTTCCTTTCGTTTTCGAATCCCGGGCACAATTAGTAGGGCAGCCTCTCTCGTTGCCACGGTCTTGGTTCAAATCCAGGTAAGACATGGTTCTTTTGTCGCCCAAGCACCAGAGTCTGGAGGGAAGCCCCCTCACTGGGTTTTGCTGTGTTTTTGACTTTTCCCCCTTCCTATCTCTAACCTTTTCTCTTTGTATGATGAGAGGCACCCTTGCCCAGCAACAGCAGGAGGGGCAGCTTTTCTCTTGTTGCCAAGGGTCCTGGTTCCCAATCCAGGGTAAGTCCCTGGATTTCTTGTCTCCGAGCACCAGAGTTGGGAGGGAAGCCCCTTACTGTCTGTGCTGACTGTGTGCCCCAGTATGAATGGTGTGTGAAGTAACCTTGCTGATGATGACAACATGCTTGCAAAAATTTACTTCTTGCGTGCCCTACCACAGGTTTTGGTTATGTGTTGTGAGTTTTGGTTGCATGTAGTTAGCTGATTTTTAGTGGCCACCATCCGCCTGAAGAGTCCCAGAAGGACGAAACGCGTCGTGGATTAAGGTACAACTTTAAATTAGCTACAGTTGTCATCATCAGGTGAAAAGTTTTGTCGCCCCAGCCCTTCAGGCTGGCTTTATGTTCTCTATGCTTCCCAACCTGTCAACCCTTCTCCAATCTAAACTACTTCTAAACATTATCCCATTCCTAGTCCTATTTCGATTTGTAGGCCTATTCTATTAGATTAGGACTAGGCCTAGGCCTAACACTTCTAAACATTATTTGTTCCTAGTCCTATTTCGATTTGTGCCTATTTTATTAGATTATAGCCCACATAAAGCCTAGGCCTATGTGTATTTTTTGCCCACACACTAAAGGTGAAAGACAGATCACACAAACAGTAGGCCTAGACATCCTTCCAAATCATAATGCGGACTAGGCCTAGGCCTAGGCCTAAACTACTGAGCTTGGGGATAAGCCTCTAGTAGGCCTATGCCTACCTAGGCCTAGCCTAGGCCTAGGCCTAGCAAGTGCACATTTATTGTAAATTTGGAAAGATGGGGTAGGCCTAGGCCCTAGCCTAGGATGATCACTAAATACAAAACTAGGAAAACGCTCAGTTGGACGCTTTTGATAAGCGACACGTGCTATAGCTAGACCCACAATGCACATTTTTTTTTAATTTTAAAATTTGCGACGTTCGCTGTCCACAGGGCCATGTTTCCGATACTATTTATTATTGCCAAGGTATTTGGGTAAACCCGTATGTAAATTTTTACTTTGTGGATAAAATCCACCGCCATCTAGAGGACCTTGACCCCATTGGGAAAAATATTTAAACTCTTTGGTGACAAATAATAGATTTGCTTCCTCGAAAGTATTTTGATTACTTCTAGGTGGCAGTGCATTAGAAACTTGCGCCTTTTCGTTGCCATGGCAACGTTACTTTTGTTATAATGTAATTTCCATCTACACTACTTATCGGATCAAACTAAATTAACATTTCGTGACCGGACAGACATTCTAAATGATTTGGCTATCTCAGATTTGTCCCCGTTAGTTTTTTGAAAAAACTTTCGATTAACTGTATGTAACTTTTTAACTTTTTGAACGATTTTGCCACAAAACTAATGGCATTCAATCGAGAACAAAGCTTGCGGATGGTCAAAATTTCAACTCGATCTGAGCCTCCGTTCGAACGTTATGGCGAGACATACAAACAAAAAAAAAAAAAAAAAACAAAAACAAAAAACAAACAAACAAAAAAAAAAAAACAGTGACTAATTTTTCCGGCAGAGTCAAATGGAAACGCTCGCTTCACTCGTTTAAAATAAAAAAAGTTATAAACAAAAATATGAGTTTAAAAAATAAACTTACCACTTGGAGTTTTTAAATACTTTCTTGCATGTGTTGCACATGGAAGTGTCTTTGTCAGCAGCACTAGTGTTCTTACAGAAAAAATCCCAAATTGCACTCTTAGCCCCTTTTTTTGGACGTCGCTTCACCGGCTGCGGATCATCCGCATCTTCCTCTCATTATTATTCATAACTTTTAGTTTTTTGACTTATAAAAAAAAGTATAGGTGAAAAATGTAAAAACGTTTTCCGTGTGCGTGATATGAAACAGCGGGAGCTTCATGACGAAATGACGGCCATATGCACACCGTTATATCGATCGATCGCAAATCGCAGTATTGGCCATATAATTATATCGACCGATCGAAAAATCTCAGGGGCAGCCCAAATATATCGATCGATCGATCACAAATCGCGAAGGCGCAGTTTTGGGGCGCCGGATTCAAAATCGGACGAATACTTCGAAATTTAGGATTTTGGATTCGACTGACGAATCGAATTCGAATCTTCAAAAGATTCGATCCGGATTCGATAATTTCGAAGCTTCGCACACCCCTAGCTTTTACCGATTGTAATGATTTTTTCACGATCCTTAATTTTATGAATTAATATATTCGTGTGAAATTTGAGCGCAATCGATAATTATTTCTTATGAAAATCGCAATTTTACAATTTTTTTCTTTTTAAAACTAGGATTAATTAAAAAAATTAAAAATTTTAAAGTTTCTTTTTTTATTTAATTTTAATTAATTGAAAAAAAAAATCTTCAAAAAAGTAATGATTTTTTCACAGAACAACAGAAAATCCACATACACATGGCAGCTCAATGCACCAATTACGCTCATCCAACAACGCAGTGGGACTTAAGCGTTTTCCTAGTTTAAAGTTGAGTCATGGATGTTTTGTCTCCCGAGCACCAGAGTTGGGAGGGAAGCCCTCTTACTGGTTGTGCTGACGGGGATGGTGTGTGAATTAAACCTTGCTGATGATGACAACACGTATGCAGAATTTGCTTCTTGCGTGGCCCTACCACGGGTTTTCGGTTATGTGTAGTGAGTTTTGTTTGCATGTAGTGAGCTGATTTTTAGTGGCCACCATCTGCCTGATGAGTCCCAGAAGGACGAAACGCGTCGCGGAGTAAGGTAACAACTGTCATCAGCAGGTGAAAGTTTTTGTTGCCCCCAGCCCTTCAGGCTGGGATTTATGTTCTCTTTGCTTTCCCACCTGTCAACCCTTCTCCAATCTCAGTCATATTTAGCATCATTTAGTGAAAAAGTCATTCACAAAATTTCAGGGTACAAACGGACGACAGCTTACTTTGAAAAACGTTAGGTAGGTCGCATAGACACAAATAGATGAGTATAGGCCTAGACAAGTCGTTTTGACCGACTAGTGGTCTTTATCACTCCGCGTGAGTAGAGTAATACTATATTTTTTTAATGTCACCACTTTCACCAGCTCACAGGTGTAGTCAAGATTAAAAGTCTCATTAAGCCAAAACCAATTATTTTCAGGCACAAATATTGTTGTTTGTGAAATCTTTAATAGGCTACTCAGTACTCTGTGATTGTGAAATGTAATTTATTATCTTTAACACAAAACACTATTAAATGGCGGGAGTAGGCCTATAACCAGCGCACTCGTCGTACAAGTCACCGCATGTAAACCTCATTTGATGGAAACATCGAGAACATCTAATAATTCGGCAATTTATGCCAAATATGTAGACTCCCGAGTTAAAATTATATTCCCCAACATGGTTTGCTTCAAAATTGCAGCTAAATATTTTAGGGATGTGCGGTTCCAGGTTTCTGGTTTCGGTTCCGGTTCCGGGTAGTAAAGTACCCGATTTTTCGGTTCCGATTTCGGTTCTATCAAAATATGAATAGAAATGTTAATTTACGGATTACTGAGATTAACCACTTTACAACTGAACAGGCCTATGTAAAAACATACAAATATCTACAAAATTGACAAATAATAGAAGTCTTTACGTGTATTACATGATTATAAATGATAATTGATAACACAAAATATTTACGTAACAGGACTAAAATATCTATTCAAGTCCAGCGCCGTTGCTGCATCGTGTGTTAGCCCATAAGCGTAATGAGTGCGAGAGAGATAGCTGCGGGGCGATGTAACTCGTCATAGCCAAGGCCGGCTGGCTGAGAGGCGGGCCGGGGCGTGCGCACATCGATGGGCGTACAATCCACTTCACAGCTGACTGTTCACGGGTGGGGAGGGTGGGGAAGGTCGACTGAGGGGTGAGAGGGGACATGCGCCGAACCAAGTGTGCGCTCGATCCCCTGGACTGACTAACTGTTCAAGTTGTTGAAAGCCTTCTACTGGCGAGAAGTCGTGACTTGCGCACGCGATTCAAATACCCGGAACCGAACCATAGTCGGTTTCCAAATTGTCGCGCTTCGGTTCGGGTACTAAATACCCGAACCGACCCGAAATTTCGGGTACCCGCACACCCCTAAAATATTTAGACATTTCAATTACATTTTATAGGGTATTACATGCAGAAATTTGTAAATCACCTCAGCTGGGACCAGTGGGCAGATGTCTTCTCCACTAGATTACTCCACTAGACTACAGATGCAATATAAGATCTTAATATAGGCCTATTTAATTACTGGGCTGTATTTAATATTAGCTGAACAATTAAATCTAGAAAAGGATCGCCATGAGTTTTCCCAACTCACGGAAACAAAAATTCCAGTTTGAAAGATGCTGGTTGCGCTGAATACCCCAAAAAGTCTGGGGTCCTCGCTCTCGTCTGCTGATAACTGGGTTTTCGGTTGAAATTTTTTGGGGACGGTGGATGGTCCACAGGCGCCATTTTTCGTCAGCTGGAGCGAGCAAAGGGTGTGTTGTACATTTACTCCTCGGGTTAACCCAAAGTAATTAGAATTTAACTGTTCTAAATACAAATAATACTACCTAGTAATAAGGAGGCCGGGTTTTGCCACCAAAAATATTTTTATCCTTAAGATACTTTAAAAATCCTCAAAAATCTTAAAAATATGGATTTTGCGTTTATTACATAAAGGGAATAATAAAAATTTTTCGGGATTCTAGGGCTAGACAGAATCTACGTAACAGCTGTAGTTCACTAGGAACCGTTAGATCGCTCTAGTAGCGCGCGTCAATGTCAGCTAGTGGGCGAAAGGGGGGGGGTACAAATTTTCCCTTGAGAATGGGGGGTACAGCAGTTTCTCCTGTTTTACACCTTTGAATTCTTTGTAATCAATATATCATAAAAAATCTTGTTTTTTTATTTGCCACTAGTATACAAGTTCCTAACAAAGAATAATGAAATCGTATAAAATTAACCCTTTCCAAAGCCTTCCGTACGGATGGGGGGAAATTGATAAAATCCCTCTTAGGTAGGCCTATGTTTTCATTTTTTAACCATGACAATGTTGCTAAGCCATGAAAATAAACTTGTTTGATTTTTGAAGGCATAATTTATTATGCATTGTGAGGGCTGTGCCCTCACACATGTTTTGTTATTAATATGTTTTAGTAGTCACTAGCAACAAACGTGTTAAAAAGGGATTGAATGATGTATAGTTTGAAAAAAAGTAATTAAAATAAAAAAAGAAATTACGTCCACATTTAAAAAAGCCTATCATTTTTAATCATTGGCCCAAACCCCGCGCCAATTTATCACGATTTTGCTTTGCTTGACATGTCAGAAACCCAGCAAAAAAACGGGTAAAACAAACTATTTGTTACTTTACCCTTTAAAAACAGGGACACAAAAAAAATCAAGCTTTGGGTCAAGCAAAGAGGTTTTTTAAAAGCTACATTTCACGAATTCAACGTTGTCGTAGTTCGCATATCGCGGGATTCAATAAATAAAAATTAGACTTAAACAGTTACGGGAAAACCCGGGAAAAGGTTTTGAGGCCCAAACCTCTAGATTGCATGTAAAAACTAGCCCATGAAGGAAAAAGGATCACCATTAAAACTCGGGTTCATGCCCTTTTAGAGAAACTATGTCGGCTTGTTAGAACCTAGACAACATTAGTTGACCGACGCCTCAAATGATACAATTGGCGCTCTCGCGGGCCTTAAACTAATTTAAAACCCACCGCTAAAAAAGTTGCCTAGTTTTGCGGCTCTTATAAAAAGTGGCTGACGTTTAGTGCAGCTTCAGAGCTTGGTTCACGACAACAACGATGGGGGCCATTATAGAAATATACTATCTGATATCTTTTTCTAACAGGACAAGCATTAAATTGATTCAAAATTTACCTTGACTGAATAACTACACTGTGGTTTGGGAAAATTATTGGAAAATGGGTATCAAAAAAAAAGGCTGATAGCATCTAAACATTTTAAAAAGGATTTCGTATTAAATATACAAAAAGATCTGCTACTAAATTTGTTACAGTTTATAAACACGTGTCTGTAATCTAAATGCTTTTAAAGGCCTTAGATTGAAACACCTTTGGAAGAATCACATTGTTACTCTATTACCAACTTTAGATAGTATACACCAAAAGAAGGGAACTCACTCTCAATATCAACATTCCCATCCTTGATAGTTTCTCCGCTTTTCTTGAACACAGAAGAAAAGCTCTAGAAAACGTTCAACCTTCATAACAAAATTTGTACGATCGTAAGTTCTTACTGCTGAATAAAGGGAAAGATTCAACCCAAGCGTAAAAAGTCTAATGCATACATTTCTACCTCGACACAACTGTACCTAAATGTCATGTTGCAATAAACACATTCGTTGTACAAATGTGATAGTTCGGGAAACTTAACCAGCTCAGAAAAAATATTGTTTCAAAATAACAGGTTATGCTTCAACTGTCTTCGCACTGGGCACGTTGTAAATTCTCCCCACTAAAAAGGGTTCCGAAGGGTGAAAAAAACATCATACCTGTTACCAATTCTAATCTTAAAAAACGTGGTTCTTCTGACATTTCAGAGAATTTCAAATCCTGCACCATTATGTGACAACACAGATAATGGTCACGAGGGAAAAGTTCAAAACCAGTTTCAGACGCCTTTGCTGTACTTCAAGGATTCCAAAATTTTCAAAAAAAACCAATAGCCCAAAAAAATCGAATCAACCAAATAACCAACAGGGAAAACAATTTTTTTAAAAAAGAAGTTCAAATTAAAAAAAACATCCCCAAAATTTTCAATTCGAGGTATCAAAAACGTAGCCTCAAATAAAAGCTATATTTTTAATGCCAACTGCAACTAAAGTGGGCAACTTCAATGCTAATTTCATGTTTAGTTCTGAAAAGCAAACCCCCAATCCAATATGTTGATTGAACTGAACAGTGGAATATACCTGACATCGATTTAGCTGACCCAAATTCTTCCCCCAGGAAGGGTTGATCTGTTTATAGGGGCAGAAACTTTTTCCCGCTTCTAAGGCCCGGGCAAAAATCAAGATTAGAGAATAATTATCCTATTCTACAGGATCAGGTTAGGTTTGGGTACTGGCAGGACGTTTCCCAAAAATTTTGGCGATGCCCCTACTGCACTGTTACCGCACACTTCTTGCAAACGATACAGTCTGATCGGCAACTGCAAAGTTTCTGGGAAATTGGGAAATCCACTCAAAGCCAAAAACCGACGAAGAACAAAAATGTGAGCGACATTTCCCAAAAAGTGACAAGGGAAAAGTAAAGGGAGATTTGTAGTAAGGCTTCCATTCCAGGGAGATCATGGACTCTTGGTAACTCTTCGATCAGGGAAACTACAGATTTAAAAATTTTGGAAAGGGCGGCTCACAAAAAACCAGAACTACGATTGGAATACAACATTTCTTGAAGAATCGAAAGCTAGGGCCCTATGGTACAAGTCAGACAGATTCAGGTGTACATTCTGACAAAGTATACTACTGCCTCATCATGCTGTGTTTAAGGCTTCCCACCACAACCAGACAAAGATTGTTTTTAGGCCCTTTAGCCAAAAATACGAAAGGGAAATCCTTAAATGATATTCTGATGGTGGGTCCTACTATTCAAAAAGACTTGTGGGCAACGTGGGACGGTTTTTAGAACACATCAAATTGCGTTTGCACTGACATTGCTAAAAAGTAAACGTCAAGTCAACTAACCCGGGGCACTCGATTCAAAAAATTTTCTGGAGAACATCGCCCGAAGAATCGCAAATTTCGAGCTTACAACAGTCACCTACGGCAAGCTTTACTCCCTTCTTGGCAACACGTCCCCTTTCAACAATTGCCCAAGAAACTAGCAGCTTTTCCTCGCGCTCAGAAGTGCTAGGGCGAGACTTTTACGTTGATGCTTCTCAGTGGCTGTGAAATTCCAGATGCTCTTCAATTCAAAATGACCTACCATGCTATTAAAAAGGGAGGTTCCCACTCAAAAAAAGGGTTTTAAACGTCCAAGTTACTTGAACAAAACCCAAGAGTAAAGGAAAACCCCGTTACCTCTTCAATTTGTCGCACAGACGCGTTAAAACACTTTGGGTTTTTTTGTGGAATCCGAAATCAGATAAGTTTCTCGTACAAAACAAAACTCTTTATATTCCACGATCAAGTGTCTCCACGAATGTTACAAAAAGGAAGATTTCTCAAACATTGGTCGATATTTGATCCTTAGGTCTCGTCAGCCCAAAAGTGATTTTTCATAAAAATTTTCTACAGAATTAGGCTTCATAAAAAGACGGGTGTCACTACCCCAAAGTTATTGATAGAAGGAACAAGCTTCACCAAAAACTTTCCCTTTGTCACAACATTGAATTTACCGATTAGGGTTCTATGCAAACACCAATCATAGCATCAATTCATGGTTTCTAGATGCACAAAGGCGTATGGTCGTGTTTATATCTCAGGGCGGGCAAAGTTCAAAATGAAGTTAGTATTCTCTACTTTTCTCAAATCAAAGACACCTGTAAAAAAAAGGGTTTCTCTCCCCCTTTTGAAATTTGTGGCGCATTGTTACTGCACAATGGTACAAAAAAAAACTACCAAACTTTAACCTTTAAAATTACAGCATACTCTTTGGACGGATTCACCCTTTTCTATCATGGTTATCCTGTCTTCAAAGATGGGAAACTTTGTTGCGAACAAGTATCCAAAATTCAAGATACCCATGTTAAGGGTTGGAAAAATTATTTCCAAAAACAATCCAGCAGATCTTATTTCAAGAGGAACTGATCCTAAAACACTTAAAAAACTTGATATTGGTGGCCGGACCTGACTGGCTAAGCAACCTACCTATCGTGCCCTCATCCGTCCCATCTTTACGTGACAATTCCATATCCGAAAAAAAAGTAGAATTTTTCAAAACCATGTTAGTTACTAAAACGTAAAACCGAGATTTTTTCCAAATACTCGTCCCTCGAAAATGACACACGTATTTCGTATTGTTTGCGATTCAAATTCAATTTTAAATTCGATGTCAAAAAGTCAGGTGTGGGTAGCTGCTGAGGAGCTGCAATGTGCTCTCAAAAATTTTCATTAATTGTGCAAAAAGATTTTACCTTCGGAAATTCAAGAGCTCTAGACAACGGTCAAGTTTTAAAGAAAACTTACTGTTAAAACTTCATCCATTTTTAGGATGAAAAGTTCCTCAGTCGGTGGGGGAATTTAAAAAATTCAGAACTTCCATACGATAAAAGCTCCACTTATTTTTGCCCCCAAATCATATCTTACTAAAATTTATTATCAATTCTGAAAATCTCAAGTACTTCATGCTGGTCCCCAAAATTTTTAACTGCATCATTGCGCCGCAATATTGGGATCCCCCGAGCAAAAAAATAACAAAATTGCATTCACAAAAGTTTACCTTTTTTCAAACTGAAGGTACAACATCAAAAAAATTGATGGGTCAATTACCCAAAACCCCCTGTTCAACCATCTCGTCCTTTTGTGAAAACAGGGTAGATTATGCTGGTCCTTTTTCAAAAAAGACTGGATCAGTACGCAGCAAAAAACAATTAAAAGCTATGTTGCAAAATTTGTATGCTTTGCAGTAAAAACTGTACCTTGGAACATGAGTAAATTTAACGACTGAGCCTTTATACAGCGTTAAGAAGGGTTTTTCAGCCAGAAGAGGGAATGTCTACACATTTACATGCAATGTACGAAATTTGTGGGCTCAAAAACCCTAAGCTTTAAATTTCGTAGGGTGTTCTTACCGAAACTTTTGCGATCAGATCAAGGAAAAATGCTGCTAAAGACAATTTACGTGGCCTTCTTCCGCCCAGTGCACCACACTTTGGTGGTCTCTGGGGAACTGCAGTGAATACATGAAATTTCATTTGAAACGTGTGGTAGGGACGGCTACACTGACTTGAAGATTAGCTACTCTATTTCTCAAATTGAAGAGTATGGTTCCCGTCCTCTTACCTTTTTTCAAACGTCCTAATATCCAACTTTTTTTTAATCCGGGCTTTCTCATAGGCCTCCTTAAAAAAGCCTACCTGACCAGACTTGCTTAAAACGTCGACAAACAACCGTTATCACGTTTGGGAAAGAGTCCAACTATCACCACGTTTTAGAAAATTTGGGCAAGGGCTACCCGAACGGGCTCCCCCCACAGAAATGGGCACTTTCCAAAAAAAATCAAGGCGTGGTCCCCGTTGGACTGTCTTGAACGTGCTTCCGTCAATTTATTGATTTTTCCTAGTTTTAGATGGTATTTTTTTCTGATTTTTTTACCCTGAACAGTGCATATTACTATGTAGCTGGTGTATCGTTAGTACGTAAGTACAAAGTTGCTTTCAATAGGTTTTATTAGTTTTAAAGTTTTAATATATTTGTTTGAAATTAGCATTGAAACATTTGAATTGATTTCTATGGTAACGGATACGTTGGCTCCAAGAAGCTTATCAACACACTTGACTTCTTTGGAAAGATATGCACAACGAAGGTGCTGGTATTTGAAGGTGCACACGTGAAGATTTTTAAATAATTTGTACTCAGTGGATTAAGTATATATTGACAAACAAATATGGTTGTGTCTGGTAAATATGTAGTGTGGTGGTGAGAATGATTTTGTTTATCATACTTATTAAAGTGTATTACATACAGGAGCATTAAATGAAGATGTGAAGAACTAAAATATGAGAGTAAGACATGGAAGAGAAACCAATTCTGGAAAGAATGCTTATCGTAAGTAAGTGCAAAATATCTGCTTTGACTTTATGCATTACTGGTAGCCGGGGACTCTCTCTTTCAAGATTCAGAATGCTGTTAGTGATGTCCGGCAAGTGTCATCTGAAGTCGACCATCAAGCTTGGTCTAGTAGGCCTACTAATGTTAGCTCTATGTGGAGATGTTGAACTGAATCCAGGACCACCAGTAAGCCACACAGTCCCACAAGTTGACCCTGGTCACATGATAAATAACCCAAATTGTACTGTGTGTCAAGCATTAGGAAGACGTAATCAAATATTTCTGGAATGCCACGTTTGCCACAATAAAACACATCGAGCATGCACTGACTTGTCTTTGACAGCATATTATTCAATCAAGAGAGGAAATATTAATTGGGTTTGCTGGCAATGCACTATGCCAAATATGGATGATTCTTATTTCGATAATTCAGCTACTGAAATCTTGGACAACTCCAGCGGGGACGTGCCATTGAATAATGTGGGAGGAAAACTGACCTGTCTTAGTTTCAATGCACGAAGTCTAAAGAATACTAAAAGGCAACCTGACATTGCAGCATGGCTAGATACTCACAATCCAGACATTATGACCATTTGTGAAACCTGGTTGAATGATAGTGTGGGTAACGGTGAAATTCTCCCAAATGGTTATATAATATGCAGGAAAGACAGGGTTGTTGGGAGTGGAGGAGGTGTTTTGGTGGCAGCTCGGCCGGAGTTGAAGCCAACTCGCATGTCTTGTTTTGAAACAACGGCTGAAGTAGTCTGGGTTCAAGTTACAATCGATAATTCTAACGTCTTAATAGGATCAGCATACAGACCGCCGAAAGCATCCCAACATGTTAATGAAGAACTATTAACGTCTTTGAAGCTAGTTCAAGACCACCAACATGAATACTCTGCAATTCTACTATTAGGAGACTTCAATATCGCTGTTAAATGGAATTGTACTCCTCCAACAGCTGAAAATAATCTTGCGGAATCGTTTTCTATCTTCTTTTTATGACCTATTTCTTCAACAGTTTGTGACAGAACCAACCCGTGTACAGTGGCAAAAGAGTCAATTCTTGACCTAGTTTTGTGTAATAATCCTAATTTAATTGACAATGTACAGACAATCCCTGGAATTAGTGATCATCTGGCAGTAAAAGTTGAACTGTCGCACAAAAAAGTCATTACCAAAATGTTATCTAAGAAGAGCTTTAATTACAAAAGAGCAAATTGGGACCTTCTTAACGAACTTATAGCTGAACGGATGCCAACTTACTTTAACAATGATATAGAAACTTCTTGGCAGGAATGGAAGAGAGTCTTCTGGGATTGTGTAAATGATACTATACCTACTTGTACATTCAATGGAAGGCAACGGTTCCGTGATTAGCAAGAGTATTGTTAGAACCTGAAACACGGGATAAATTGCATAAAACATGGAAGAAAAGTGGTATGATCAAGACTGGCACAACTATACCACACACCGGAACAAAGTTAAGACTGAAATACGCAATGCCCACAATAAATCATTTGGAATTTATCCACATCTAATTCTAAACAATTATGGAAATATATACATTCTAAAAATGGATCTTCAGCTCCTCTCCATTTTAAAGTCCATGGCGTGCTTGAATCGAACCCTAAAAAGTTATCTGAAGCATTTAATAATAATTTCAAATTAAATTTTACACCTGCTTCTGATGGTGCAACTGAATCACCAGATATTTACCAAAATACTGTGCCGCTAGAAACACCACGAATCATACACAGTACAGTGAGAAGGCACTTAAAATGCCTTAGAGTTGATTCAGCTACAGGCCCAGATGGTATTCCTCCAATGATACTTAGAATGTGTGCGGCATCTGTGTCACCATCTTTATGCAATATATTTAACCTATCTCTTTACTTGGGGAAAGTCCCTTCAGACTGGCGTGTAGCAAATGTAATACCGATTTTTAAAACTGGCAAGAAAGAAGACATTATAAACTACGGCCGATATCATTAACATCAGTTGTTTGTAAAACTTTGGAACGTATCATTTCTCGAGAAGTTTTAAAACACATCACAATTAAGTGCTAAAATCCTTAATGAAAACCAGCATGGATTTGTTCCAGGTCGGTCTTGCTCAACTCTTCTTACCAAGGTTATTAATAACCTGCAGTATGCTCTTGAAGATCCAAAGTGCAAGCAAGTAGATGCAGTGATGCTAGATTGGTCAAAAGCATTTGACCAGATTCCGCATTAAAAAATTGTATTACTATGGCATACGTGGTTTCATTACATTCTTGGTTGGAACTTTCCTTAATGTAGAACACAAAAAGAAACCTTCCAAGGAGCGGAATCATCCTCAGTAACTGTGACTTCCGGAGTACCTCAAGGTTCTGTGTTGGGCCCGTTGCTTTTTGACATATTATTTATGATGGATTTACCCCAAAGCGTTTCCTCAGAAATAAGCCAATTTGCTGATGACTGCACGATCTATAGGAAAATATTTACTAAAGATGACACAGATGCACTCCAGACCGATTTGAACAATATAAACACTTGGTCTGTTGAAAATGGAATGAAGCTGAACCCTTTAAAAAGTGTTTTCATCAGATTCTTTAGATCTAAGAACCCATTGCGTTGCAGTTACCAAATAAACGGTTTGCCAATACTGGAAAAGAATGGTGTCAAGTTATTGGGTATCACAATAACTAGTGATCTAAAAATGGAATACGCATACTGAAATAGTAAGAGCTAAAGCCTCCAGACAACTCTATTTTATAGCAAGAAACCTTCATCATGCTCACGTCAGTATTAAACGGGCTGTATACTTAGCATTAGTGAGACCTCATCTCCTTTACGCCTGTCCAGCATGGGATCCCACATCAGATTATAACAAACAAATTGAGCGTGTACAAAGTCGAGCAACGCGCATTATAGCTGCAAGGACAAAATTTCAAAGTGACAGTGCTACTGCAAGACGTACATCTTTAGACATTCCATTGCTAGAAAGTTACAGGAAAAAAGTAGAACTGCAATTTCTATGGGGAATGTTACACGGTACTATTGATCTGGACCCATACGCAAGATTGCAAGTCTGTAGTCGAGGAGCAGAACTTGGTAGAGGATTAATTCTCAAGCCTCCATTTGCAAGAACAACAGCTTACCAAAATGGCTTCTACTACAGGACTTGTAATGAATGGAATGCTCTTCCTTTGGAGTTAAGGGAGATTCGCTCATTAGACTCTTTTAAATCTGCCCTAAGCACACATGTTTTTGCAATACAAAGTTAATTCTGCAGTTTCTTTTTACTGATTCATTTTCATTTTTATAGTAATTCATTGAAGTGTATATTTATTCACTTATTTTCTATATTTTATAGGTTTACTAATGATTGTAATAATGTTGTTATCTTTTATTATATTTATTGTTATAAGGTTGGCAGTCACCAAGTGTGTTAGGAGCTCTGCTCTTTTCTGCCATCCTCGTGATACATTTAAACAATGAATGTGTTACGGAACAAATAATAAAATAATAAAATAAACCTACAACCGGGAATGGTGTGCCTTGTTCGAGATGATCGTCTGCCTCCTCTCCAATGGAAACTGGGGGTCGTAGAAAGCATCTGCCCAGGGAGTGATGGGCTAGTTTGAGTTGTCAACATACGATTAGGTCGCAACGTGATGAAGAGACCAATTCGTCATTTATTTCCTCTCCCTACTCAATGTCTTATGTAATACTTCTTTGTATTTTGATCTCCAATCAACGGGGAGTATGTTTGAGTTTAGAAGGCTAATATTTTTATGCATTGGGGGCTGTGACCTCACATCATTTTTTGTTTTTAAAAATTTTTTTTTGTAGTCACTGCAACAACTTGTTGAAATGGTGTGAAATGAGTGTACTATTTTGAAAGTAAAGAAATTCAAATAAATAAAGAAATATACAGCCACATTTAAATAGCCTTCATTTTTTTAAATCAAACATATTATTATTTTTCAAAGCAAACTATCAGGAAAGTAGGAACTTTTGAAATTTGGGGGGGGGCAAACCCAGGGGGAAGATTTTGGGGGGGGGCCAGCTGGGGTCGGGGGAAAAGCCCCAGCTGCCGGGGCCCCCTTTCGGCAAAGGCAAAAAAAATTTCCCTATTACTCCCGGGGTACATTATTTCTCATTTTTAACTGCACTCGGACTCTGTAAATGATGTTTTACTGCAACAACTGCGATCAAAAATCAAAAAAAATGAAAAATGAACGTGAATAGCCCCATTTTTGTAAATTTTTATGTAATGACCAAGCTAAAACAAAACTTCGTTTCACCACTTGGTGACTGTCGAATTGTTGTGTAGGGGGCAATTTATAGCCTACTACAGAAATTCGGGAAATTTTAATATTTAAACCTTAGTTTTGTCTTCCCCCCCTCCCCCCCCCCCCCCCCCCCCCGGTTTTCGTACGCCACTGAAAAAAAACACTGTATATCACAATTGGGAATTTTAAATCGCTTTTAAACCCGTTTATCGCAAAAAAATCCAAATAAATTCCTTTAAACTCACTCATTTTAAATAAAAGGTCGAGAAAAGTAAAAAAAAAATATAAAAAATGCCATTTTTAAATTTTGTCGCTTTTATAGTTAATGCCATAAGCACATCTCTATAATGAACAAAAAAGTTAATGAACCTATATAAAACTGCAATAAATTGTGAGTGAACTAGGTTCCTACATACAGAGAGACCTACATTTGTTTGATAGGAATTAATTGCCAGCCAGGGTGTTTTAGATTTTCCAAAACCTTGTAAAATATTTGACCGCTCACCAACTTGACAAGTTTTGAAAAGATTTAAAGTTTAAATCAAAAAAAATCTTTAAATTTAAAATCGAAAAATTGATTTTAAAAACAAATAGTGAATTGGGTTTAAATCAAATAAATCTGATTTTGAAATTTATTTGATTATGAATTGGTGGGGAATGATAAGGGAGGCGGCCCAGTTTTCCAAACATGGCTTATAGAGTTATTAATTGTGTGGAAAGAAAAAAGATACCGGATGACTGAGAAAAGGAGGGTTTGTGCCGTTTAAAAAAGGTGATCGAAAAAAAAAGTTAATTACAGAGGGGCACTTTACTATGCAACACACGGAAATTTATGAAAAAATTATTGTATAAATTTTTAATTTCTAAAATACCGGGATAGGGCCCACACTTTTTTTGGTAACAGATAAAATTTTATGGGGATATTGGGACTCCCCTTAAATAATAATCCAATGGGGTGCAGCCTATCACCATTCTAAGACTGAGTGGTTGGTAGGCGAGGGTGCAGAATCCAGTGTGACGGGGAACAAAAATCTGTGTTGCTGCGTACTGAGCTTGATGGCAGGTCTTGCGGGCGCCACAAACATTTACAAACACAAGACAGGATTATGACAAACTAAAAACCCAAAAAATAAAAAAATTCAATTGAAGTGGTTTAGGATAAATATCAGTCTCTTTCTGCCACAAAATTCTTGATCACTTTCGTAAAACTGAGTCTTTGAACGATCTTCCAGTACCGTACTTCACGGTCACAATAATACTAAGACAAAGATGCATCATCATCTAATTAGAGCCCTATTTTATACAAACTGAATCTATCCTACGTTCTATAAAAGTCAAAACACATAATAAAAATTAATGTTGTTAAGGCTGTACCCTTTAACAACTGTGATAACTGATTTGACTTCAATATGTTATTAGGCCTATTCAATTAAAAACAGACCGAGAAGGACTTTCTTGCTGTATCTGAAACAAAAATATACACTAACATCAGCTAGGCATTATCCAACATTATTAGTTGCTAGCAGGGAGTGATTTAAGATTTAAAAATGTGTAGCCCTATTTAAAAAAACAAAAAATCATGGGAGTAGTAGTATTTTTGTTAAAATATTTTGGATTTACCTATTTAAATGTTTTTTTTTAGATTTTTTTTGGTTGAATAGATTTTTATTAATTGTTACAGTGTTTCAAACTTTTTTCAAGTTTGCAAATGAATGAAATAGGCCCCTTGTCAAGAATTTGCCATGAATATAAAAGATCTTAAATTATTGCCCGTCTTGAAGAGATTTTGACATGGGTACCTTGGAATGTCTCCTGCCAAACGAGGGGGGGGGAGCCTCTCCCTCCGGCCCTAAGATGATAGCTTAGAAGAATAAAGGGAGGGAACAAACGGTGCTAAAATAAATTAGGGCCTATGGAAAGATGCCATCCCAAGAGAGAAGGGAAGATCAGAGCATTCCTAGTTAGGACAAGAGAGCGCAGAGTATTCCTAGTTGGACGAGAGAGCGCAGAGATTCCTAGTTGGACGAGAGAGCCCCGAGCATTCCTAGTTGGACGAGAGGCGCAGAGCATTCCTAGTTGGACGAGGAGCGAGAGCATTCCTATTGGGACGAGAGAGGGCAGAGAATTCCTATTTGGACGAGAGAGCGCAGAGCTTTCCCTAGTTGGACAGAGGGGGCAGAGAATGAGTCTTAAAAACGCGGGGCCGCCCGGGTCACGGTCCTCGTAGAATTTTTCTTGTTTGAAAAATTTTGTTTAATCCCAAAACGGCCGAAGGGCCAAACGGATTTAGCTAAAATTTTAAAACTGACACGCTGTACCATGTACTGAGAATGGCTCAAAATCGTTATATTTAAAACCTAAAAGATCCCTAAAAAATTGGAAAAATAGCTGAAATTGTGTAGGTTTTAAAATTTAAATTTTTAAATGACGGGTTTTAGTTCTTGAAGAAGAAATTTTATCGAATCATATTCGTCAAGCGGTCAGGGCCCCGGGTCAGGGCATACCGAATCTTGTACACTAAAGGTTCCCACATTTCCTGGGAGATTGAGTAAACCTTGCAGTTTTTTTACTGGCCTGTTTCAAAAGTACCTACCACTTAATTTAAAATCATGTTCTATTTTTAGTAAATCAAAAAACAACCCGACCCTTGTTTTTTTTGTAACTGTTACTCTCTCAACTCCGATGGGTGAAAAAGGGGTGTTCAAGCCAAACGTTTGTCCCTAATGGTATTTTTGTTATAACTTGTGACCTTTTTAACTCTACACACTGCGGGAAATCTTTCAGGTAAGCTGTTTGGGTCCCCAGCCCCCTATCAATCTTTCCCCCCCCAAACCTAAAAACCCCCTCTAAGCACTATCAAATATCACCCAGCAGTTATCCCTATTGTCATTGAAGAAAGGAACTGCACTCTATCTTTACCTTCCTGTGTTTTTTCCATGGTATAACGTTTTCATACACCAGGGTAAAAGGACATGATTACATTTAATCTTTAATCTGTTCACTTTGGCCTAACGGCCTTACCGCTGATAAACTGGCAAATGTACAAGCAATATTTTGAATAAAATTAAAAGAATCGATTTAAAAAAATTTTAATGATTCTAAAAAAGCATCTGGAAAAAAAGGGATTATTCCTATTTCTCTGTGAAAAATGTAAAATCGACAATTGGTCTGTTTTTTGACGTTCCAAATTTATTGTGTTGAATCCTGAGTCACATTTGTTTGAAACTAAAAAAAAAGGCCCAGAGCAAAATAATTTTTTGCATAAACTGGTAAAGTAGGCCCCTTTTCTTTTAAATTCAGATTCAGTAATGGATGGGGAAAAACTTTCATGATTAAGGGAAGCTGCGGCAGGTGTACGCAAAATGCCGCGAGTTTTCGTGATCCAAGATCACTAAAGAAAACCGCATTGAAATTTTTGTAACATGTTTAAAATGCTTAAAAAGCCCTCTTGGACACTAGATCTCAAGTCTCCCACAGTAGGGATAGCTTAGGAAAGCATTTATTGTTAATACAAACTTCTCAATACAAAACAACACAAAAAAACAGGCATCGGAATTTGGAATATGTAATTAGGCTACATGTAGCTACATATTTTGTCAAGTAGGCCTACTGAAGCCCTATTGCCACCTTTTTCAAGACTCAAGACGGGTCAAAGCTAAGGCGAGATTTTTACTAGTGTCATACGATTACTTACATAGGCCTATGAATGTAAAGAACTAGTACCATGATTATGAAAATGACATATTATTGTAGCTTACTGTACGCCCTTTTTCATATTATATTCATATTCATTCATTTATTGTACATAGATCCCCAATAGAGTAACAGGTACATGGGATATTATACATAGTCACAGTAGTAGTATGAATTAATCTAAAAGAGTTCAACTAGAATCACAGAAAATCGTCAATAAAATAAAATGAGTTACAGAGTAAAAAGGTTTTTAGTTTAGTTTTAAAACTATCTTCACTCCCGATGTCCTTGAGCTCAGCTGGCAGGTTATTGTATAGTCGGATCCCCTGGTTACTAGGGCTTTTCAGTCCCATGGCTAGCCTCACTGTGTCCCGGTGTAGGTCTCTCTGCTGTCTGGTGGCATAATTGCCATAATTTGCCACTCAATTGCTCACAGATCAAAAAGTCTTGGGAAATATTTTTCTTTTCTGGCAAATCAATACTCATATGAATGTCAAGAAGTGTAGGCCTAGGTATTGAAATTGAAAATTTAATATTTTTGTCACTTAAGCTCTTTCGCCACCATATAGGCCTCCGAAGAAGCCGCGCGCCGCGCCACCGTCGATCCCTAGCGGCACCCGAGAGAAGTTTAGAAGGTGACACGATTTGAAAATGGCTGGTGTAAACCATAGGATCCTGCTACATTGATGCACATAAATATTACTTTGCGCACTTTATTAGTGGTTTGTTGGAAAAGGGGAGCTGCTATACGAACATTAACACTTAAATAAAGGAAAATAATGTAGATTTGTACAAAAATAATAGTAGCTTTATTATTTGTTAACTTGTTGTACTTTCCCGCCGAGGTTGCTAGAATGCGTCAAGTGCACGGTACGCTCTTTAACCCAGGACCAAAATCAATACAATATTATTAAAATTATTGAATAAATAATGCATAGATCCTTACCAATAATAACACATACAAAATTACACGATTCTAAATATAAAGGAACAAATAAGACGACTGATACAGTGTGAAAAGAAATGTTCGAGCAGGCCTACAATTAGATGCATGAATAATATTTGCAGATGGCTATTCTGATTTTTGAAGGAGATTTGGTTCATTACTATTTCATATCATGGACCTCGCCTGCCAATAACTTTATTTTATGTAAGCCCGACATTGCCTCTTATTAATTATTTTGTACTGTTTACGATACGTACTTAAAATGTCATGCCAACATAATCAAATAAAAGTAATGGCAACCGCAATTATGACACCACAAGATTTGGTTCCATATTACAACATTCACAAAATAACAAAAAAAAATCTGTACTTTTTCATATAACTAATATTTTTTTATATCAATAATAAGTACGGGATGCAGGTCATACACAACACTCGAGACAGGAGGTTGTCGGAACAAAAACCGGCACCGGCATCCTGACGAAAAGTTTTGTTTTGTCAATATGATGAATGCTAGGTAATGAGTTCACTTAAATTAATTGCTCTAGTCTTTGGACATTCCTTTCTCAAGGATAACGTTAAATTGGGGTAGGACAAGTTGCCGCCCCCCTCCCCCTATCGAATTTCAAGTAAGAAATAATGTACAATATACAATACATTGATTGTACAGTACATTGATTGTACAGTACATTGTGCAAGTTGGTGCACAAAAGAGTTAACTTGATTCAAGAGATGTACTCAAATTAATTTGGGGGGGGGGCTATCTTGAAGGAGTCAACCCATATAGTTAATTTGATACCGTTTCAATAGTGGACATTAGTGCATCGTTTGTTTGTAAACACAAACATTCATTAATGCAAACGTAATTTTCAAAGATGTACTCAAATTACTCGACGAAACCCTCACAAATCTTTTTGTAATACATTTCAATTGTGAACATCTTTGGTGCATTGTCAGTGAATGTTTTTCATATAGGCACTAAATTTTGTGATTTTATTAATCAAATTCAAGGGTGAACATTAGTGCACAATTAACCTAAGTTGGGCCTAATGCTGAAAAAATGTCTTTTGTGCACACTTCATAAACATAAATTACTTCTTATGGCGTAACAGAAGGGTGGAAGGGGGTTATTATGGGGGAGGGTGGTTATGAACTTATGAGCACGGCTATGTTATTGGTGTCACTCAAAAAGGCTAATTTTCGTAACCCATAAAAAACGTAAGTTTAACTATTGCTTATGTCAGTAAAATGGGGGGGGGGGATAAGAGTCGCCCACCCCATGTGTAGGTATGTGTAATGTATGTAGGCATATCTGGACATATGTGTCCACTGTCCAGTCTAAATTATGCAGTGTTGGGTAGGAACGGAACTAACAGTTCCATTTTCCTAGGAACTAGTTCCTTTTTCAGGACTAGGGAGGAACTAGTTTTTTTTTCCAGACAGGAACTAAGGGAGGAACTAGTTTTAATTTTCCAGGAACTGAAACTTGATTTCATAAGTTTTTTTTTATAACTTGACTGTACAAATTTAAGGAATGAAAGAGTCGATTCATAGTTTACTTACAAGATGAAGGGTTTGTAAAATACTCCATTTCCAGGAAGTCTAAAATTTGCCTTTATTGTTCTAAATTCTTGTCATACCCCCATCCCTATTCCTACACTCAGTGGTCAACCCCCATCCCCCATGGGTTTCTCACCATTATTAGTCGCATTGCCAGCTAAACTTGACCCTTGATTTTTGAATGATCTTTGGGTTTTTTGCGTTGTGCCGTGTTCACCACCCATGTTGGTTTGCGAAACGTGGAGCAGTGCATCATCAACCAAAGATCTTTTCAAAATTGATTCACAGGTCGTGAAAGCCTACATACTCGTCCATATATTAAATTCCCCCAAAATCTCAAACAGAGTTTATGCATTCTTTGCAAATACTTGGTTTTAAGTAGAAATTTGGATACCTACATTGACCCTCTCGAGAAGATCTAAAGAAAAATGGTTATTGAAAAAAAGGAACTTTTTAGGAACTTAGTTCCATTTGGAAAGGAACTTAGGAACGCCCTAGTTCCTTTTATTTTAGAGGAACTTGGAACTGGAAAGAGTTCCTTTTTCTTATGAGGAACTTGTAACTGGAACTAGTTCCATTTTTTGAGGAACTTGTCCAACTCTGAAATTATGTTATGCCAATAAGGCTTTGCATGCCATGATCTCTAATTGTCGATGAAGGTTTTAATGTATTGTTCATGAATCATGACTTGCGATTTTAGACCTACGTGTAGGCCTAGCTGAAATCCAAGGTAATTCCCTAAAATAATGTAGCCTAATTATAATTTGATTATAAATTTATAACTCAGGGCATGTCTGTACTTTTATCAAACGCCTAGTAGAATAGTGGTATCCCTCTAGTATTAATATAGTAGGCCCTTTATTAAAATTAAAGTTTACTCCAGTCTTCTAAACCCTTCTACTTCATCTGTTAATTCGAAGACCAGTTTGATAAATGCTAGGGTTTTACTTGCTCTCGTATTAGTCACCACATCTAACAACACAAAAAATACATCTACTTGCTAGTTTTTACCATCTTGTACAAAGCTAGCAATTTATTTGTTGCCTCGCGCGTTTAAATCCGCATCTTTACCAGCCATTTCCGCGCAGCACGCGACACCTTCCCAGTTGACACACTTCTGCCGCTAGGGCTGCGCCACAGTCTACTTCGGAGGCCTATATCACGCACAAGGTCGAAAGCTTTTCGAAGATGTTGTCTTAACCGTCGTAAAAATAATTAAAAATGCACATAATAATGAAAAATTTATGAAGCAATTGAAAATAATAATACCACATTTTTGTCACAATATCTCAAGACGCACGCGGCGGAGCTTCAGGGACTTTTCAATTATTGTTCAACTTATGGTCAACTGTGCGAGCTTGTGTGCAAATTTTCAGCTAGTACCAAATTTTGTCCGGGTGAAAAACTATTAGGAGACCTAGGTAGCATCTTTTAAATTAAAAAGTCTGTTTATTGGCCTACCTGAGATCTATGTAAACTGTTCATTGATAGTGGTAGTGCACAGCAGCCTTACCGTTCATACTCCAGGCTCCAGCTGTCCGTTGTTGACTGATCCCCTCGTTTCTTCTTGTGTGCGTTGCCCGCCTCTTGACACCACCCCCCAAGGAGATCCTCGTAGACAAACTATAAACATATAAACCACGTGTCAGGCTAAGTCTCTCTCGACACAAGCTGCCACACATACCGTATCGGACACAACACCTAAGATCGGGATGTCTGGCAACCCTACCTAGGCCCTACAGCTGGTTTTTCTTACCTCCATAATAATACTCATCAACCGACTTCAGCCTTGACCAACATCGGCATGGGAGTGCGGAACCAGGTGGATGTTGACTTTTCCAGAAACTGCTTTGGACACGACTGTAAATTGAAAACACAAGAAGTTTAAGTCAACCCCAATGGCTCAGATCTAGAGGATGTAACCGTTATTATTAGTAGGGCTACAGTTTAGGTTTAAGTTTAGTATGTTGTCCACATGTTTTTAGGAGAGACTGTAGAAAAATGTAAGTTGTAAGCCAGCTGTACCAGTGAAAGTAGGTCAGCCACTGGCCTGGGGAACTCGATGCGCGGGGTTGAAACGCGAGGACACTTGAGTGTCGACTGGCGGCCGGCCAGCAGTGTGAACCACCCCAGAGTGAGTGAGCGGCAGTGCAAGTGGAACGTAATTAATATCAGTGTTGTATGGTTGTTAACCAAGTAAAGTGCGACCGTATAAATAAACTTCAATCAGCTTCAAGCCACCATCAACAAATTTAATCCCACGTGTGAGCTAACCGTGCGGACTCAACAACACACCACGTCTCGCCCGTCGCAGTCGTCGGCTGGAGCGACATTCGTACGCCAGTACAGTTCACCGCCCAAAAGTTTTGACAACACTCCAAACGCACAGGTCAGAACGTTTCAATTTTAATTATCAGCAGCACCCCAACGTAAATATCGGACAATATATAAAAAGGAGAAAACAACTGAATTTGAAGTAAAACATGAATAGTGTGGACAATTACTAGAAAGACAGTACAATCCACGAATTGAATTGATTAAAAAAAAAAAACATTGAATAACGTAATAAATAATTATAGATTATAAGTTATATGATAATGCT
>JAMZAV010008438.1:0-27538 GCA_024449915.1 Sweltsa coloradensis
AAAAAAAGAATTCGGTCGGGGGTAAATTGGGGTTCACACTGGTAACCCCCGGGGGGGGGGGGCCCGCGCCGGGGTCGGACCTTCGCGTCTTTTTGTCATCGTTTGCTGTGCATTGTCATCGTCGTCGGGGAGGTCGTCAAGAGAAATGGACGGTATCCCCACGACGATTGCCAGATTGCCAGCCCCTCCCCTCTAGTTTAGTGATAATATACTCCGCTCTACTAGATGATGTTTGCGAGATGGACTTTTTCTCCTGAATTCGCCTTTTAACTATTAGAGAAGCCATGCTCTGGGTCAAGTCTATCCCGGGCCCAGTTAATCGTAAGGTCATAATCCCGCACTCTAGCCTAGGAGATATGGGAAGGAGGGGCCATGCTGGTCAGTTTCAGCCTAGGTGAAAGGGAGGATTTGGGGAATCTTCTAATCCGATCGTTTGCTGGGTTTGGATCTGGTTAGTTTCCGAAAGAAGATGTTGGCCCATAATATTAATTTAAAGCTTCTGTATGCAGTCTACGACCGTATCCCTCGGATCAAGATTGCCGTATAATCCCCCAAGACCACAGACGGTACTTGGACTAGGCCTACACTTTACTGAGGCCAATCGGTTGCAAGTTGAAGTATATTTGGAATAAGGGCGAGTCAACCGTAAGGTCATAATGCTTCACCCTCCCCCAGGGGAAATATGGGTAGGAGAGTTATGCTGGTCTGAACCAGACACGGGTAGGGGGAGGATCTTCTCTGTATCTTGACTTGAATAATATAATAAAGAACCTTTATTGGTCTCTGCAGTCAGAGCTGTTGCCTTGCGACACAGAAAAAACAATCAATTGAAAAAAATAAAAACATTGAAGTAAAAATAAACATTTAAAAAACATCTCAAATATAACCTACTAACTATATAAGTGGTTTCTAAAAATACGAATGGACCATCGCAGAACACATACAACAATCTCATCCCTCACACAACTTGTAGTACAAAATTTTTTTCCCAAAAAATTAAAAAAAATAATGGAATTGTCTCCCTTGCTCCTATCAATAGCCATGATACACTTTTTGTGTTTAAATCATAATGGCCTTTGTATGGGGTATTGGAAAGGAAAGGGGGTTCTTATGTCGCGTTCGTAATTCTCTTGTCATGTTTGTTGTGTCATTATTGTCATCGTCGTCGAGGGGGCGTTAAAAGGGAAGGAGGCAATGTCTCTGACGACACTGCCAGAACTCGCCTCTATTTTCGGGAAGTAAAATACTACCCTTTTTAACTAGCCCGATGTTTGCGCAGTGACACCTTTTCTCTTGAATCCCCCTTTACGATTAGCAGAGCCCATGCTCTAGGCCAATTTTATAACCCGGGCCCAGACGGGGATCGGAAAGTAGAGTAGGCTACTACTAACAAAAACGAGAGAAATTAGGGCGCTCTAACCGGTTAGGTCATTCATATTGCGCCGCCTGTGATACTGAAAAGTTGAAGATGGTGTGTTTGATGTTAAGAATGATTCTAAGTGTATATACAACAAAATTATATGATGATATTGTAGATTGTTCGCAGACGACAATGGGTTTGGTTGTCGCGAGGACCACTCGAAGAGATCTCCACCAATGAATATTTATTTAGACACTAAACAGAGCACTTGTCACGGGCAACGTCAACAACTCTGTGGGGCCCTTTTACACGATACAGGTTAAAGATGTAAATTGAAGGTGAAGATGAAGATGAAGACGACGACGATGATGGACAACAATATGGTAAAATAAATGAAAATTTACAAAGACAAGGATGACGAAGACCACGACCCAACCAACAACCAAAACAATGGTAGATTTTTTGGTTATTGGATTAAGGACGCGTCAACCGTTGGGTCATAATGCACCCCTCTAGCCTAGGGGGGGGGGGGGGGGGGCTTTTGCTGGTCAGAACCAGCCCACAGGTAAGGGGAGGAAGTTGGGTTTCTCACGTCCGCGGTTTGTTTATCGTCCCCTGTCATCGTAGTTGTGTCATTGTCATCGTCACCGTGGGGTCCTCAAGGGAAGAGGGCCAATGTTTCCCACGACGATTGCCAGAGCTCGCCTCTAGATTCGGGGAATATTAAACTACCCGTCTTTCTAGCTGAGTTGTGAGGTGGACTTTTTTTTTTTTGAATCACCTTTTACGATTAGTAGAAGCCATGCCTTGGGCCAATTCTACCCTGGGCCCAGACGGTATAAAATTATTTATAAATAATATGTAATAATAAGTTGATAATCATAATATGATTATCATTGCGATTGCGGGATTGCGAATAACTCGGCAGTAAAAACTGACACACGTCGCTTAGCCTGAAACGTTCAGTTTAAGGTGGAGCAATAAAAAGCACTTTCAAACCTTGTTGTCAATTTGGAGCCATCTGTGAATACCAAAGTAAACCTTTTGATATTCATGACTTTCTTTATTTGTTTATTTGGATAAAGGGACGCTTTAACCGTTAGGTCATAATGCACCACTCTAGTTTAGCAGTCGCTAGTAGCAGTGATGGGGAGGAAGGGGGGTTTCTCACGTCGCGGTCGTATATCTTTGTCATCGTTCGTTGTGTCATTGTCATCGTCGTCGGGGAGGTCGTCAAGGGGAAAGGGAGAGGTGTCACCGACAACGATTGCCAGAGCTCACCTCTAGTTTCGGGCAGTTATATACTCGGCTCTTATCATCTGATGTTTGCGAGGTTGCGATGTTCTTGAATCGCCTATACGATTAGCAGAGCCATGCTCTGGGCTAATTCTAAACCCGGGCCCCGACCTAGTCCTATGTTATTCAAATTTTTACTTTACGCACGTAAATTTCAAGTACTGAATTCAAAAAATTTAGGTTATAATTACAATTGTTTTATACAGAAACCTCTCAAACTTAAAGATGGCGGGCCAAAAAATCAAAGTTTGTCATTTTATAACGGAATTTTTATTAAATTTCGGTTTTAACACGAAAATTTTTTTTGGGGGGTTTATTTGGATAAGGACGCGTCAACCGTTAAGGTCATAATGCACCACTCTTGCCTATGGAATATGGGGAGGAAATGGGCCCCTGTTATGGTCAGAACACCCCCACGGGTTTGAGAAAAGGAAATGAGGGGTCCACAAAGTCGCGGTCGTTATAGTCTTTGTCTTCATGTTGACAAGAGGTCGTCAAGGAAAGGGGCCAAGGTCCCCGACGACGATTGCCAGAGCTCGCCTCTACTTCCGGGGAGCAATATACTACCTTTATTACTAGCTGAAGCTTGCAAGGTGGACTTTTTCTCTTGAATCGCCTTTTGCGATTAGCAGAGCCATGCTCTGGGACAATTCTACTCCGGGCCTAGACAGGTAGAAAAGTTTGAAAAAGAAAGAAACAAAATCTTTTAATATGATTATTTACTTATCATTGGTAGTCAAACCTGATTTTTTTAGTTTAATATTATGCAATGAACGAGCATGTGTTCTTGCTTACATATAGAATACCGGGTCTAAAATACTCATATGTAGGATGATTGTATTACCAGGGGGAAAAAACGCGTTTTGAGTTGGTTGTGGAGCGTTGAGAATGTATAAATGACATACATTCTATCGTGATAAAAGTACAATGCACTACAGTCAAGTTCTTTGATTTGTGGCATGATTTACAGCTCGGATTGGGCCCGTGATTAAAACACACTAAGCTTAGTACATATTTAACAACACTTATTTATATTCCACAGTTTTACTTATCCCTCTTAACAGTCTCCGTCACACCCACACAGTCCAGTGCACAGAAGTTCGGCCTTGTTTGCACTTACACCTGTTTCCCTGACAGTTCTTCGTATTCTTCGTGTAGAGGAGGGAAAGGAGTCCTCACGTCGCGGTCGTCAGCGCCAGAGCTCGCCGAGAGCATAGTCCCGTGCTACATGTAAGACTTAAGCCACGTGAGAACCTGGGTGGGTCATATTGTGCCACCTGTAATATAACATGAGTTTTGTGTGTTATTTTTTGTAATGTCTACGCCGTAAATTTTTTATAAGTTTGGTTTATTTGGATCAGGGACGAGTCAACCGTTTGGTCATAATCCACCACTTTAGCCTAGGGGATATGGGGAGGAGTAGCCCATGCTGGTCAGAACCAGCCACAGGTAAGGGGAGGAAAGGGAGATCTCACGTCGCAGTCGCCATCGTCTTTGTCATCGTTCGTGGTGTCATCGTCATCGTCGTCGGTGTGGTCGTCTTGGGAAGGGGGCGGTGTCCCCAACGACGATTGCCAGAGCTCGCTCTAGTTTCGGGAAGTACTATACTTCCCTTTTACTAGCTGATGTTTGCGAGGTGGACTTTAAGTTTTTCTTTTGAAACATCTCGTACGATAAGCAGAGCCATGCTCTGGGCCAATTCTACCCCGGCCCAGACGAGGGTTAAAAAAAGATCAAATTGCGTGCGCAAGCAATCATATATTATATCATACTTAAAGCATATGGAGTAATATAGTAAGATGCACCAGCTATTATAAGTAAATGTTTTTTCGATTTTCGCACTTCGACCGTTAGGTCATAAATGCACCAATCTAGCCTAGGGGGTATGGGGCAGAGGGGCCCATGCTGGTCAGAACCAGACACGGGTAAGGGAAGGAAAGGTGTGTAAGGGGAGATCTTTCTTCGCGGTTGTCACTGTCTTTGTCATCGTTCGTGGTGTCATTGTCGTTATCGTCGTCGAGGGGTCGACAAGGAAGGGGCTAGATCGAGGCCGTCGCATTGGCCTCGGCTAGATCCCCGACGACGACTGCCAGAGCTCGCCTCTTGTTTCTAGGAGTATAAACTATAGCCTTGTTACTAGATTATGTTTATTTGGATTAAGAACGCGTCAACCGTTATGTCATAATGCCACTCTAGCCAAGTGGATGGGGAGGAGGGGCCCATGCTGGTCAGAACTAGCCACGGGTAAGGCGAGGAAGGGGGGTTCTTATGTCGCGGTCGTTAAGTCTTTGTCATCGTTCGTTGTGTCAATGTCATCGTCGCCGAGGAGATGTCAATGAAGGGGACTAGATCCCCGACGACGACTGCCAGAGCTCGCCTCTTGTTTCGGGGAGTATACAATTTACCCTTGTAACTAGTTGATGTTCAGAATCAGAAACATGCTCTTGGGTCAATAGTACCCCGGGCCCAGACGAGGGTTGCGAACTTGAGATTTTTGTTCACTGACACCCCCGAACATAAACCCAAAGATTCATTGAGGAACATTTAATGTCTGGGTCAAAATTCTAGTTCACCTCTAGTTTGCACACAGAGATCAGGACACAACTTGAGAAATTAGAGCGATGGACGGGGAAGGTCACAATACGCCACCTGGTAAGTTTTTACATTTCTTTAATAGCTGTTTAAAATTTTTTAATTATTAAGATTAAGGGGCGCGTCAACCGTAAGATCATAATTTGTCAACTAAGCATCGGGGATGTAAGGAGGAAAGTCCCATTTTCTGCTTACAACCAGCCACGAGTATGTGAGGAAAGGGGTGGTTCCCACGTCATGGTCGCCATCGTTTTTGTTATCGTTTAATTGTGTTGTCATCTGAGAGGTCGTCAAGGGAAGGGAGAAAGGTCCCGACGATGAATACCAGAGCTTGCCTATAGTTTTGGGGCATAAAATATTCTTTCTCTTACTAGCTGATGTTTGCGAGGTGGACTTTAACTCTATCCTCGCTTTTTACGATTAGCAGAGCCATGATCTTGGCCACATTAATCCCAAGGCCCAGATCGGGGAAGTTCAGCAAATTATTTCTATTTGGAGAAGCCAAATTTTGTTCGCAAGGTCAAAACAAATGAAAAATATAGAGGAGAAATAAGAAATGAGCAACATGGTCGCGCAAACCGGGTGTAGGTCGTACCGTGCTTTCTGTGATGTTGGTTGGCAGGAAGTGGGAGGTAAATAATAACGAATAGAGTTAAAAGATTGTCCACTCACCAGCAGCGTCATAATTGTGACGTATAGGACATCATGATACCTATACCGTGCAGCTTGGACACTTACCTGATAGAAAAGAAGAACACAAATAAACAAACGTCAAGTTAAGTTTCAAAAAAAAAAAATTTGATTAAGGACGTGTCAACCGTTAGGTCATAATGCACCACTCTAGCTTAGGGAATATGAGGTAAAGGGGTCCATGCTGATCAGAACCAGCCACGGGTAAGTGATGGATAGGGGATTTCTTACGTCGCGGTCGTCATCGTCTTTGTCATCGTTCGTTGTGTCATTGTCATTGTTGTCAGGGAGAACGTCAAGGTAAGGGAAGGTGTCCTCACGACGATTGCCAGAGCCCGGCCCTAGTTTCGGGAAGCTATATATTCCCTTCTTACCAGCTGATGTTTGCAAAGTGGACTTCAACGATTAGCAGACCCATGCGGCGGGCAATACAAATTCAACCCCGGGCTCAGACGGGGATGGGAGGGATCAAATAGGGGGATTGATCGAATTACGTGCGCAGGGCATCATATTTGGCACATTCATAACATATTATTTATGATACACGGTAAAAGGTACACCAAATGTGTCACATCTTTAACATGGCCTCCTAACAGTCTCCTAGCTGACTCTAAAACTCTCGCCAGCCGATGTTGAACGAGACAAAGATGGCTCATCCTCGTCTTAGAGCGCAGACAGATCTCGTCTATAAAGGTTCAGGTATCAAACTCCTAAAATTGTTGCAAAGAGTGTGTTGAGGACATCGTTGTCTTGTGACACCTAGAAAATTAATAGACTGGCATCTATTAAGGTTCTAGGTATCACTAATACTGTTGCGCGTAGTTTGCCAGAACTACTCACAGCATACTGCTCCGATCTGACTATTTGCTCTGTACACCCATTTGAATTGGCTAATATTCCGCGGGAAAAGTGTTGGTTGGCACACCTGTCTCGCGACGCGGATGGTAGGCGGTGAGCCCTGCTACGGCGGTGGGATGTAAAGGGGCGTAAGCTGTTCCGGTTTGGAAGTGAAGTCTTTTCAAGCCAGATTCTCATCGAATACAGTCATCTTTCTACGAGAAAGGCTTTGGTTCGACGCCTCGTGTGGTGATGTGGGAGTTTTGCACGTCTAGTCCCCTGTTGGGGTAAGTTTCCCTATCTGAATATAGCTTTGCTATCCTAACTTTGCTAGGACATGCATTGGCATGGTCACACTCATAGACGGCTCGTAATGGTGTTGTAGGATATTCTTTGATTTCTTTAGGTCGTAGTACGGACCAGAACTTACACGGAAGTAGGATTCACCTTTGTTCCCGACCATGTTGGATATCTCAGGGGAAGACGCACGGCGACTTTGCCCAAGATTCTAGTCTTCTAACGCCTGCTAGGGTAGGAAAAGAGAATCAAGATTTCGTGACATGTTCCTGGGTTCGAAGGATGGAAGCTGTGGATTTCACACCTACTCATGGTATTTGTGTCCCTGGGTGTTTTAGCCCACATCACCAGCTTTGATGTTTCCCTTGTTGAACTTTTGCTACTGTCCCCACTAGGCCTAGGGCCTAAGCCCTACAGTTGGCCCATGAACTAGATTTCTGAAAGAACCCCTTTAGGCCCAAACTAGAATTTGATAAACTAGATTATAAAGCCAGGCTTCAGATTTACTAGTAGCTTGAGAGTAGGCCTAGCTTTTTTCTAGTCGGCTAGTCTTACGTTGGACTTTTTGATTCGGGCTTTGGCTTTATATATAGTCCCACCCGGCATTTATTTTTCCTAGTAGTCCAGGACTTGACTATTAGAAGAACGCTTGAACCATATTTTTTGTGCCTACCTTCAGTAGGCCTATATTCCTGAGAGCCCATATGGCCTTTTGATTTAATGGTACGTCACAGGCCTAGCAAACATAATTACCTATGTCATGTTTGTAGCCGGTCTCTTATAGTGTGACATGCGTACCTAGCCTACAAGGCATTTTGTCGCTTACCGATTATGAGTTTTTGAAGTAACGGAAAGTTTCGTTGGTCCATATGGCCTATTGATTTAATGGTACGTCACAGGCCTAGCAAACATAATTACCTTTGTCATGTTTGTAGCCGGTCTCTTATAGTGTGACATGCGTACCTAGCCTACAAGGCATTTGTCGCTTATCGATTATTGATTTTGTGTAACTTGTAATAGAATTGTATTATTATTTTCACTCAGACAATCTTATGTTGGGTATTGTGTAACCCAGGTATATCCTATGTTTTAACCTGATGACCCAGGTTGTCTAGGCCTAAGCCTATAAAGGCCCTACCTATATTTTTCTGTGATATTTCTACTCTGTGACATAAATGTTGTTAATTTGGTCAAGATGGCCGAAGGTGTCGGAGACCACTTGCACTTAGCCACGTCAGGCTAGATCCTGACCCCCACGCTTATTTTCCGGTAAGTGCAGTGGTGGCCGAACCTTAGTCTCATTAGAGAGGCAGACCTTGTATTATGTTATGCTAATTGTGTACTCTGCTGGGTATTATTGTTTTTTATGTTATTATTATTTGTGGTTATTGCATCCTACGGAACGTCGGCACTTATCCGACAATAAATCTTTCCGATCTTTACATCTTGTGTTCTAGTATCATTATTAGTCCTTCGTCATTCCACTGTTGATACTAGTAATAGTTGGTAACCAGTTTTTAGGAATTAAGTGGCGCCTAACAGCTGTACAACTACGGAAGTACGACCAGACAGACGGCCACGCCCCTTTCTCCACTGAGCAAGAAGCCGGAGTGTCACAGTGGCGCCCCAACGTTTAGGGCCTTGTTTGTCGTGGATTGTTCCTTGCTGTAGTTGTCAGGAGTACACATTTGGTATTTGTTAATTAGAAATTTTCAGAATATTATAGGATGGCGGACATTGAAGCTGAGATTGCGGCTATCGAAGCCAAGATCACCGATTTGGCGACTTTAGTCTCGGACTATGAGGGTGATGCCGCTCAGAACCGCAGCATTTCGTTGAAACTTCTCATGTTAGATAGGCGATTGGGTTTGGTGACTGTCACCGACGCAACCAGGGAACGACTTGAGGCTGCACGAGCTCGATTAGATGCAGTTAGAACTAGGTTCAATACTCTTGACGAAGCCATTGGTACGATTCCGCCGTTGGCTGTCCCTGCTGTTGCCGAAGTAAAGTGTATTTAATCGTTGAGATACAAAGTGACCATTTTGGTGGCGAGGCGGGTAGGGTCGTTCCCGTTCATTGTCTGCGTATCGCTAGCCGAGCTAAGGGATGGAATATCAATTACTGAGGTCCATGTAAACACACAATATTATTTGTTACAAAAAAAATGAACCCAAATTCGACTGTCAGTCATGGTAGTTGGTAAATGTTTTTAAATTCTAGTCAGGGTAGTAGCGTGTGGGGTTAGGCTTAGCACCTTCGGAATTGGGGTAGCTACCACGCAGACAATGGACGGGGCGACCCACCCCGCCTCGCCACCAAAATGGTCACTTTGTATCTCAACGATAAATACACTTTAGTCGTGCGCCACTCAACGAAGACTTATGTTCCGGTGATAAAATGGGACATAAAATTTACCGGCAATGAGACAGACATAAGCCTAGGAGCTTTCTTGGAACGTGTTTGAGGAATTATGTGTTGCTCGGAACGTTTCTAAACGTCGTTTTTGGGGATGAATCCATAGACCTGTTCACAGGCCGGGCCTGTATTTGGATTAGATCGATACGTAGGCGCATTGATTCCTGGGAAGAACTCGTTGCAGAAATGAGGAAAGGAGTTTTCAACCGAGTGATTATGACGATAGCTTGCTCTCGGAGATACGAGCCAGGACCCAGGGAGAGAGTGAACGAGGGGGTATTATTTCTATCTATCATGGATAACCTGTTTAGTCGACTGTCGTACCAGCTCACCGATGAAGAGAAACTTAAGATAGTTCGGAAGAATATCTTGCCTTGCTTTACGGAGAAGTTGTGCTTGCACAAAGTTAAAGATATGGACACCCTACGTGACTTGTGTCGGCGCATTGAAGAAAGCCTAGTCCTTTCTAATAAGTTCCGTCCACCCCCCTCCGTCAAGTCTTTTTAAGAGCCAGATCTTGCATATAGGGGATCTCCTGGTTGTTTGAAATCTAAAGTTAGGGTTGAGGAGGTTAAGGTGGCTGTTCCTACGCGACCTACTCGGGGGACAGTGACCGCTGGAGGTCAAGCTCAAACTAGGTCCTGTTATAACTGCGAAAAAGTGGGTCCATCTCCATAGACAGTGTCCTACCGGAACCGGACGCAAGTTTTGTTGGGGCTGTGGTAGACCAGATTGTACCCGCCCGACATGTCCAGTGGGGTCCAAAACTGTGGGAAACGCCTTAGGGCCGTGCTAAGACGTAGCCAAGCACGTCCCAGGCAAACCGACAGGCTACTGAGGAGAAAGTTGAGCTACCTACCCCTTGTTGGCTCGAGGCCTGATGGCTAAAAGTGAACAAGATGGTAGGGTGAACCTGGATGTTGAAGTCGCGGATTGTAAGTTGAAAGGGCTTTAAGATTCAGGCGCTGCCCGGTCTATTCTCGGAGGGGAAGGGTGGAATGTTATTCGGAACTTAGGACTTGCGGTACGCAAGACAAATGTAAGCGTCTTGGCGGCCAACGGAACCGATTGTAAGGTGGAAGGTGTTATCGATGTTTCCCTCACCTTAGGTAATCGCAGAGTTGTTTAACCCATATTGATTGTTCCGGCAGTAACTACCGCTTTGATTCTCGGCGAAGACTTTTGGTCGGCGATGAAGTTGGTTCCCGACATAAGCACCAGCACGTGGACCTTTTCAAATAACCCTGTCCCGGTTAATGCGTTGTGTGTACTACATTCGCGGAAGAATCTTACGGCAGAGCAAGAACAAGGATTGGAAGCAGTTCTGAAAGAAAATTTGCCTCTAAAGACTGAAACGGGTGGTGTTACTCCCTTGGTTGAGCATTGTATTGACACAGGTGATTTCAAAAACCGGTGAAACAACGCTACTATCCTGTATCTCGGTGGTTCAGAAGGAGATTCACCGCGAATTGAAAGATATGTTGGCCGATGGAATTGTCGAACCATCACAGAGTCCATGGAGTTCGCCAATTCTGCTTGTGAAGAAACCTTCCGGTGGCTACCGTTTCATTGTAGATTATAGGAAAGTGAATGCCTGCACGAAGAGAGATGCGTACCCTCTGCCTTATGTCTCTTCGATTCTCGATCGATTGCGAGATAGCCGCTATCTGTCCTCCTTAGATGTCAAGAACGCGTTCTGGCAAATTGGCGTGGCAGAAGCCAGCCGTGAGAAAACTGCATTTACAGTCCCAGGACGTGTTTATTCCAATTTAGACGCATGCCTTATGGCCTCCACAACAGCCCTGCAACTTGGCAGAGACTCATGGATCGTGTCCTAGGACCAGACCTAGAACCTTATGTCTTCGTATATCTAGACGACATTGTCATAGCTACAGATACCTTTGAACAACATTTGGCTGTGTTGGAAGAAGTGCTTCGGCGTTTGAATAAGGCATGTCTTTCTTTGAACCTAGAAAAGTGTCAGTTTGTACGTTCAGAATTGCAGTATCTAGGTTATGTCGTCGACAATGAGGGACTACATGTTGATCCAGCTAAGGTGGAGTCAATTGTGATTTCCCCCGTCCAAGCAAGGTCAAGGAAGTCAGAAAAATTCCTTGGTATGGCCTCATGGTACAGGAGGTTTATCGTAGGGTTCTCAACAAAAGTATCCCCTCTCACCGCATTGCTTAAGAAAGGCAAGAAATGGATTGGACAGCAGCTGCCGAAGAGTCATTTTGTGAGGTTAAAAAGAGTTTAGCCTGTGCTCCAGTGTTGTCTTGTCCAGATTTCTCTAGGCCTTTCCTTTTTGCAAACCGATGCTTCAGAGTTCGGTATCGGAAATGTACTTTCGCAAGAACTTGAAGACGGAGAGCATGTCATTGCCTACGGTAGCCGAACGCTGACCAAGTCCGAGCGTCAGTTCTCGGTCACAGAAAAGGAATGTTTGGCGGTGCTCTGGAGCGTAGAGAAGTTCAGACCCTATGTGGAGGGCTCCAGGTTCACCGTTATCACTGACACCATAGTCTTCTTTGGTTGCATAACCTTAAGGATCCGATTGGCCGTCTAGCTAGATGGGCCGTGAGGCTGCAGCAGTACGATTTTACCATTAAACATCGGAAGGGATCTACGCATGTCGTACCCGACGTGCTGTCCCGAGCGGTAGAGATAATCGATCTCTTGGAAGTTTTCACCCGCATACAGGATCCTTGGTATCTGAAGATGTGCGATCGGGTTCGTGATCAGCCACAGTCTTATCCTGATTGGAGAGTCGAGGGTCTCTCACTGTATAAATCCTGTGCAGATTACAGCAAGCTACCTGGTAACGAGAACGTGTGGAAACAAGTTCTGCCAAAAGAACTGCGGCGAGAGGCGATATGCGAGTCCCATGAAACTCAACGCGGGTCACCGGGGAATGTTTAAAACTTTGGCGAGGGTAGCGCTTGGTTATTATTGGCCCAAAATGAAAGCCGACGTATGTCAGTATGTACGTACTTGTCATGTTTGTGCGCAATACAAGGTTCAACAGTGACGCCCTGCAGGGTTGCTGGCCCCTCGTCAGTTCCCTGCTCACCCTTGGGAAGTTTTATCTCTGGACTTGATTGGACCGCTTCCTCCTTCCCTCAAAAAGAACCGCTTTATACTTGTTGTCCAGGATGTCCATACTAAGTGGACGTATCTCTTTCCTATGCAAACTGCGACAAGCCAAATGTGCTCCAGCCTTGATTAATTCTGTTTTCATGGATAACGGGGCTCCGCGGCTTTTAATAGTACATAATGGCCTCAACTAAGTAGAAGGGAGTTCCGACAGGCACTCAATATCTATGGAGTTGAGGTACAGTTTACCCTTACTACCACCCCAAGCTAATCCAGTGGAAAGGACGAATAAAGAGGTTGGGACTTGCTGGCAATCTTTGTAGGTGAGAACCAACGAAAGTGGGATGTCTACCTGCCGCAGGTGCAATATGTTCTACATACGAGTAAGCATGAAAGTACTCAGTATTCCCCAGCTTACCTTCAACTTGGACGCGAGCTTAGCTTGTCAGGGAAGCGCAACAGGAAAACCTTTGACGAGTTGGGTAATGAACATAACTTGGGGATCGAGGAACGATGGGCAGGTCTTGATAACATCCGTGAGAGAGTGCAGATCAATGTTCAACAGGCACAGCATAGACAAGAACATTATTACAACTTGCGTCACCGTCCTGAGAGATTTAGTGTTGGTGAGCATGTTTGAAAGCGTAACTTTGTCTTGTCGGTTGCCAGTAAACACTTTACGGCTAAACTTGCAAAGAAGTTTGTGGGTCCTTATGTTTATAACCCGGAAGGTGTCCCCAGTAATGATGGCACTTGAGGATTTGACACGGAGGTCCGCAGGTCGTTGGCATGTGGTTGATCTCAAACATGTGGTGTAGTCAGTAAAGAAACTGTCTTTTCTTTAGAGGAAGAAAGGGGAAGGTGTGACACCAAGAAAATTAATAGACTGGCATCTATTAAGGTTCTAGGTATCACTAATTACTGGGTTTCGCGTAGTTTGCCAGAACTACTCACAGCATACTGCTCCGATCTGACTATTTGCTCTGTACACCCATTTGAATTGGCTCCTTTTCCGCGGGAAAGTGTTGGTTGGCACACCTGTCTCGCGACGTGGATGGTAGGCGGTGAGCCCTGCGACGGCGGTGGATGTCAAAGGGGCGTCAGCTGTTCCGGTTTTTAAGTGAAGTCTTCTCAAGCCAGATTCTCATCGAATACAGTCGTCTTTCTACGAGAAAGGCTTTGGTTCGACGCCTCGTGTGGTGATGTGGGAGTTTTGCACGTCTAGTCCCCTGTTGGGGTAAGTTTCTATCTGAATATAGCTTTGCTATCCTAACTTTGCTAGGCCTAGGACATGCATTGGCATGGTCACACTCCATAGACGGCTCGTAATGGTGTTGTGGGATATTCTTTGATTTCTTTAGGTCGTAGTACGGACCAGAACTTACACGGAAGTAAGATTCACCTTTGTTCCGGACCATGTTGGATATCTCAGGGGAAGACGCACGGCGACTTTGCCCAAGATTCTAGTCTTCTAACGCCTGCTAGGGTAGGAAAAGGGAATCAAGATTTCGTGACATGTTCCTGGGTTTGAAGGATGGAAGCTGTGGATTTCACACCTACTCATGGTATTTGTGTCCCTGGGTGTTTTTGCCCACATCACCAGCTTTGACGTTTCCCTTGTTGAACTTTTTCTACTGTCCCCACTAGGCCTAGGCCCTACAGTTGGCCCAGAAACTAGTTTTCTGAAAGAACCCCTTTAGGCCAAAACTAGAATTTGATAAACTAGATTATAAAGCCAGGCTTCAGATTGGACTAGTAGCTTGAGAGTAGGCCTAGCCTATTTCTAGTCGGCTAGTCTTACGTTGGACTTTTTGATTAGGGCTTTGGCTTTATATATGGTCCCACCCGGCATTTATTTTCCTAGTAGTCCAGGACTTGACTATTAGAAGAACGCTTGAACCATAATTTTTTTTGTGCCTACCTTCAGTAGGCCTATATTCCTGAGAGCCCATATGGCCTATTGATTTAATGGTACGTCACAGGCCTAGCAAACATAATTACCTATGTCATGTTTGTAGCCGGTCTCTTATAGTGTGACATGCGTACCTAGCCTACAAGGCATTTGTCCCTTATAGATTATTAGTTTTGAAGTAACGGAAAGTTACGCTGGTCCATATGGCCTATTAATTTAATGGTACCTCACAGGCCTAACAAACATAATTACCTTTGTCATGTTTGTAGCCGGTCTCTTATAGTGTGACATGCGTACCTAGCCTACAAAGCATTTGTCGCTTATCAATTATTGATTTTGTGTAACTTGTAATAGAATTGTATTATCATTTTCACTCAGACAATCTTTATGTTGGGTATGTGTAACCCAGGTATATCCTATGTTTTAACCTGAAGACCCAGGTTGTCTAGGCCTAAGCCTATAAAGGCCCTACCTATACTTTTCTGTGATATTTCTACTCTGTGACATAATGTTGTTAATTTGGTCAAGATGGCCGAAGGTGTCCGGAGACCACTTGCACTTTGCCGCGTCAGGACCCCCACGCTTATTTTCCGGTAAGTGCAGTGGTGGCCGAACCTTAGTCTCATTAGAGAGGCAGACCTTGTATTATGTTATGCTAATTGTGTACTCTGCTGGGTATTATTGTTTTTTATGTTATTATTATTTGTGGTTATGCATCCTACGGAAGTCGGCACTTATCCGACAATAAATCTTTCCGATCTTTACATCTTGTGTTCTAGTATCATTATTAGTCCTTCGTCATTCCACTGTTGATACTAGTACTAGTTGGTAACCAGTTTTTAGGAATTACGTGGCGCCTAACAGCTGTACAACTACGGAAGTACGACCAGACAGACGCCACGCCCCTTTCTCCACTGAGCAAGAAGCCGGAGTGCCACAACACACACTACAATTAGCATCAGCAGGACTACAAAAGATATATGAATGGTTACAAAATAACCTACTCACACTAAATCTATCAAAAACAGTATTTATTCCTTTCACTGCAACCTTAGCAACCCCCCAATTCCATGGTAATCTTAAGATCCACACAAGAAATTGCAACATACCCAATGCATGTAAATGCTATAGTATTGAAAGAAAAATAAGTGCCAAGTACCTAGGTATAACAATGGATTGTCACCTTAACTGGAAATACCAAATAAAAGACACATGTACACACCTACGGTTCTGCACCCTTATGTTTTATAGACTCAGAAACGTATTAAATACTCACACACTTAAGCTGGTATATTATGCACTTATTTGCTCAAAGATACAATATGGTATACTAGGATGGGGTGGCATAAGGAACGTTCATCTAGAACCATTAAACCTAATCCAAAAATACTTAATAAAAATACTCACAAGAAAACCAAAAACATTCTTTACAAATGAACTATTCAAGAATCACAAATTAATGGACATTAGGCAAATGTATACTGTATCCCTAATGATCCACTAACATTCTCTCCCCATGACAAGACCTGAAGAAAATACTGATTGCATCTCAACAAGAAGCAAGAAAAATGGTAACTTGGCCATTCCTAGGAAAACTAAGACTATTGGCCAACGCCCTGCGTACTTCCTAGCCTCAAAATATTCAATGTCATCCCTGCTACCATCCGTGCACACCATAAACACTCAATCAAACGAAAAATGAAAGAATGGGTGTTCCAAGTAGGCAGAGAATATATATCAAATCTTATTAACAACGTAGCTTGTATCAAGCCCCTTAAAAACAAATACTAGGAAATTTTAATAAAAATTAGAACAACGTAGCACACTTAGATACATTAATTTATGATGATCTCTGAAAAGTAATTCTATATGTAATGTAGGCTTAAGTAAGCCTTATTTAGTTCAGTTTAATGTTAAGTTAGTATAATGTAAGTTAATAGTTTCTAGATAAACCAATAATGATCCATCCTATGTTACAAAATTATAATCACAATATTCTACACCTAGGTCAACTAGGATATTACTTTGTGTTTAATAAAATAGCTCTATAATAAGTAATTTTAAAGCACAAGTTTGTATTATATTCCTATAAAAATAAGTTAGTAATAATATTTTTCAAAAAAAAAATGTAACACTAAGAATCCATTTTATAAGTAGCCTCAATGACGCCTACTATAGTGGTACCATTTATATATATTTTATACACTGTACACTATATAGTACTTTATTTATACACATATGTACATTAATTTTATATACTTTCATTGAATACTACAAAATTCAACGTCATCTGCCATCTAAACCTGAATTACCACAAAATATTATGCGCCCACACACAAGCCTTGCTCATGTGGGCATTCACCTTCATATGTAAATCAATGATTGTTTTTTCTATGTTATGTATTTTTTTGTATCAATGAAGTTGAATAAAGCGTGCTAAAATCTGAAAAATCTGAGTGTTATGTAAGGTACTTGAGAGACTAGTAAGTAGATCCATCCTCACACACTCCGATGACAATGGACTTATAAATACAAACCAACATGGGTTTTTGCCAAAAAGATCCTGTGTCACCATGCTTTCAAAAGTAATTGAGGATTGGCAACACAGTTTGGATCAAAATTCAATTAAGCAGGTGGACGTTATCTCTCTTGATTTGAGTAAAGCATTTGACCGTGGTCCACATGAACGTCTTCTGACAAAACTTGAGAATTATGGCATACAAGGTTCTCTTCTAATTTGGTGTAGGAGTTTTCTTACTAGGAGAAATCAATGCACTGTATTTGATGGATCAAGATCAGGGAACATTGATGTAATCTCAGGTGTACCACAAGGTTCTGTACTTGGTCCCTTGTTTTTCGTCATCTATATGATGGACCTTCCTTCATGTGTACAATCTAAGCTAGCATGCATGCATGCATGTATGCAGATGACTGTACCATATACCGCTCTATTACAAGTTTTGATGATGTTGATGCTCTACAAGCTGATTTGGATGCAATAAACTCTTGGTGCTCTGTAAATGGTATGTGGTTAAACGACTCAAAATCTGTGCTTCTTAGACTCTCTCGATTATCAGACCCAATTAATGGAACATACGTTTTGAATAACGGTCAACTTAAATCAAGTAAATCTATAAAATTACTGGGTTTAAACATTTCTCATGACTTGTGTTGGAAAAGGCACACTAATATTGTTAAGTCACAATGCTCTAAACTGGCAAGTTTTGTATTCCGTAACTTGAAAGATAGCCAACCTAGAGTTCTAAGGTCTGTGTTCATCACGCTAATTAGGCCTAAAATAGTGTATGGTGCGCCAGCATGGCATCCAACCACCAAGGAAAACATGCACAACCTAGAATCACTACAGAATCGAGCAACTAAAGCAATATTGGGGTATAAAACTGACCTCCGTAGCGCTTCTAGAAGAAAAAATCTTAATATACCTAGTTTGGAGGCTGTATTCAAGAGATGTGACATTATTTTCCTCAAGAGGTGTATGAGTGGAACCATTGATCTTGACCCTCTCGTGCGCCTTACCCCAGTAAATCGGACTGAGATTTTAGGACGCGGAAGTAATAAGGGGTTGACCTTAAGGACGCCAATTGCTCGAACAAGTGCATTCCAGAAATCCATTTACTACAGGGAGGCAGCGCTCTGGAATGCACTACCTTCTGAAGTAAAGGAACTTCCTCTCGGTAGGTTCGAGGGAGCAATCAAGAGAATGTTTTTTTAAGAGTTTGATATGTATGTCTGTTTCATCTTGTTTGATATGTATTTTATTATTGTTGTATATAATTCTTAGGATGGGTGTATAATGTCTCAAATGGATCTTCGGTCTGCTATTAGCATCCATCCGTATGTTTATTATATAATATGTAATGAATGTACGGAATAAACACATAATAATAATAATAATAATAATAATAATAATAATAATAAAAAAAAAATAAATAAAAAATAATAATAATAATAATAATAATAATAATAATAATAATAATAATAAGACAATTTCAAGCATTTTATCGAGATGTGTCTTTTAACCCTTCTAGAGCAGCGTGGTGGGGTGGCGGGTGGGAGATACTAATTCGTATTGGTTGGTCTATAGCACAAGTATTAAAAGTATTCAAGGGTCAAGATCGACGTTGCAGAGTGGCTCGTTTAAAGACAGCGACAAGTGAACTGATTCATCCAATTCCAATATTATGTCTTTTGGAAACTTTAAGTTCTAAACTAACTTGTATTGTTGTTTGCTTCAAGGACACAAAGGTGGGATTATGTTCCGAGGAGGTGATACTGTTATTCACATTTGATAGACCTTGTACTTTGGTAGGTGATACCTGCTTTGTTTGAGAAACCTTGATTGTTGTTATGTTTTGATGTGTTTTGGTTGTCGGGGCTCCGGGGGTAACCTCCAAGATGTCTGGCTTGAAATAGCAAATAAACTGACTGGCTATTACAAAAGTGTTCACGTTTGATTCATCGACTGTGAGTTATTATATTCAAAGGGTTTTTACAAAATGCGTACGAGATATTTAGATAGTTTGTCGACGTTGTCCTCATGATCACGGTGAGGTTATATGACGACGTGAGAAACTGCAGGGCGCTTTGACCGTGTAGGTCATAATGTGACCGACAGCGTACAATGTTGAAAGTTAATAAATTGACAGTTAAGTTTGTTGTTTGTTTCAAGTTTAAAAATTATAAAGTTTAAAGTGATAATAGGAAAATAAGTTCATTGATTGAAGAATGATTTTTAAAATATGATAATGGAAGTTCTTCATGTGATTGGGAGAGATCAAATTACGCATGCGCAATATCAGGTATGGCCTACATTCTGCCACATATTGTCAAGTTTAGCGAATGTCACCCCTTAAGCATGGATGTTAATGCCGGAGTAGATGTTATTGTGGGGGCGTAGTTCTCCAGGGGACAACCGATTATACTTGTGACCGGAATCGTCTCTAATCTAGAGTCTGGAATGAGGAGTACTTAGGATAGTGGTGACCGTATAATAAGAGTCATTGATCAACAAAGGAAGCGTGCACTGTATTAGCAATAGACATTAATGATCAGCCTTCTCTCGCCTGGTATCGGCGAGCTCATGCACTGTACTCAGCTGAACGTGGGTTCGTATCCCTTAGCATTACTGACATTACTATTATTTAGTTTAGAGAACTTAACTTATTCTTTCCTTCTATGACTCTTGGTACAGATGGTGTCGACCCTCGGCCACGGACCCCTCGGCAGCTGGTGATGTTTGGCTCTTCGTTCTTCACCTCTTGTAAGGCGAAAGTCCTCGGCCTCTTCCTGTGTCTAGCACTCCTGGTTGAAGCCCTTGCTCCCAAAGCCGGACACCTAGTCCTTATCGCAGTCACTTATCCTGGGCACCTAGCCCGTACGTCACCTAGACGAGTTCTCTTGGTTCGACTCCCGGATAGGCACCTAGCCCTCTCGCCGGTCTGTCTTCAACTCCAGATCAGAACGCCCCTCCGTCACAAAGAAGCTTCCCCTAGACTCTTCTTGACTTTTATCCTCCAGGGCTCCAGTCTGTTCATCTAAAGGGCCTAAGTCTCTTCCCTTTTTTTGTTTATTTGGATTAAGGACGCGTCAACCGTTAGGTCATAATGCACCACTCTAGCCTAAGGGGGGTGGGGAGGAGGGGCCCATGCTGGTCAGAACCAGCCACGGGTAAGGGGAGAAAGGGGGTTTCGCACGTCGCGGTCGTCATCGTCTTTGTCATCAATCGTTGTGTCATTGTTATCGTCGCCGCGGGGGTCGTCAAGGGAAGGGGGCAAGGTCCCCGACGACGAATGCCAGAGCTCGCCTCTAGTTTCGGGGAATAAGATACTCCGCTCTTTCTAGCTGATGTTTGACAAGTGGACTTTTTCTCTTGAATCGCCTTTTACGATTAGCAGAGCCATGCTCTGGGCCAATTCTACCCCGGGCCCAACCTCGTCACCACTACTCGGCAATCTATTATTGAAATGTCTGCATTCTTCCTAAATTATACAATAACTGTTTTGTTCCCATTATATTTATGAAACTGCCCATTCTGCCCATTCCATAGTTGTTGTATAATCCACTTTGCTTATAGAAATGTCCCAATCGGTATTATCAACGAAAGAAACCAAATAATTGAAAACATAAACATGGGTTCGAACCGAGGCCATGGGCATGACAATATTGTGCACCGCCTTTCACATTCCCTTTATTTGTTCTCTTTTTTTTCTCTTTTTTGTTCATTATTGCTTTGATTATGATACATTATTCAGTGTATTTTCAATTGATATTGGTTTTACCCTAGATTATCTGGTCCGCCCACTGGTGGAGCTTGCAATTTGAGTAAGTGTCCTGTATCATTGCTGTGATAAGTTTTTGACTTGAACAATTTTTTCGACGACGACGTGAGAAACCTGGGGCGCTTCAACGGTTAGGTCATATTGCGCCCGCCTGTGAATGAAAGGAAATGAGAAAGTGAATGCGGGTATGTTTGATGATTAGATTGTTTTTTTTAAGTGTATAAATAACAAAATAAATTGATGATGAAGAAAGTAATAGCAAAATAAAATTTTATGTATGTAAATGAAAAAGAAAGAAAAGAAACAAATGTGTAAGATGTGAATTAAATTTTGTTAAATAGATTACAATGGATGAAAAATTTGGGAAAGTTTGTCGCCGTTATCATATGATAGAAGTTCTTCATATGATTGGGAGAGATCAAATTGCGTGCGAAATGCATCATATTTGGCACATTCTGCTAGCATATGATGCACGGTTAAAGGTACATCACATGTGTCACATTTTGGGAATAACCTTTTCTCTGGTTAAGAGATTTTCCGTGTGTTAGGCGTGTATGCCTATACGAATTCTAGACAATACCACCTCTTCTCTACGTGAGAGTCGAGACTTAGGTGGACGAATTTTGTTAGTCAATGTGGGCATCACATTTATGCATTTGTTATTTTGCAACACATCCCACGATGCTTGTCGCAAATCCAAAATTTTGCTTGTATCCACTCTTGACTCTGGAACGGAAACTAGATTGAAATCAACGTCGCGACGTTGGAAGCTTCCTTAGCAGCCCGATCAGCGTTTTCATTTCCCTCTATGCCCACGTGTCCAGGTATCCAGAAAAAACTCTATTATATATCCCTTAGAGGTTAGTTTTTCCAAAAAATAGAATTGGATGTCTTGTACCAATAAATGACTAGAATACATGAGTTTTATACTTGAAGTAAACTTAAGCTATCTGAACAAAAAAGGTATTCTCCACAACGACAGCGTAGAATGTTTTTAAAGAGCTTCATGGATGGCGAATAACTCTGCAGTGAAAACTGAAAAAACGTCGCTTAGCCTGAAACTTTCGGGTTAAGGTGGGCAATAAAAGGCATTTCCCACCTTGTTGTCAATTTTGGAGCCATCTGTGAATCCCAAAGAAAACCCTTTTGATTTTTCATGCAAATCTTTCTAAAGTTAATTTTGAATACACTATCGCAAATTAGAGTTTTTATCAAAACGACAAAGGTCAAATATAATAATCGGCTCTGGTGTAACCAGGGCGGGTTATTGCTAAATACAAAATTAAAAACTTTTGGGAGATGAAATTCTATAAGATTAAACAAAGTTTACATCTTAATCCCGTTGGAAAGATGCCTTGGGTTTGTTATCAAAGTGTCTGACATATGTCGTTTTAAAAACATTCCGATTTGCTGGATGGTTAGGCATAGCTTTAATTTTCATTACATACGTACCCATAGAGGTTTTTTCCGTTCTGCTAAGGAGGACACACCTGACTCGGCATACAACTGACTACCGGGCTTGTTCGAAATGCCCCAAGAGCATACGAAGACCACAATGGTGGACAGTGTCCCAGAAGTTAAGGGTTGTGTTACTTGCTGAAGAGTATACGAAACATCCATAGTCCATCTTGGAGCAAACTAGAGATCCCTAAATTCTCAACATGCAAGTCCTATCTGCACCCCACGATGTATTACTGAGAACTTTCAATAGGTTGATTTCAACATGCATTTTTTTGGTAACTCAACAACGTGGTCTTTCCAATTTAGCTTTTTGTCAAAAACCATGCCCAAAAAGACGGACATTTGGTTTGGGAATAGAAGTTTACATTGTTAAACGTAGTTTTTGGGTCATTTTGGATTCCTTGAAGACGGCAAAAGTGAATGCACTGAGTTTTTTCGGGAGAGAATCGTGTCCCCCCGCTTTCGAGCCCATTCACTTATATTGTTCAATCCAATTTGCACGTGTCTTTGAGCTGTTGATAAATTTACCGATTGTAGAAATTCCCAGGTCATCTCAAATAGCAACGACATTAGGCTCTTTGGGGTACAATCCACCACACTGTTTATTCCAATGCAAAAAAGTGATACCGACAAGACCGAGCCTTGTGGTAACACCTGTTTCCAGTGAGAACGAGTCCCGACAAAACATTGTTAACACGCCACTTTGAAAGTTTATCTTTTAAAAAGTTTTCTAAAAATTTTGGCATGTGCCCTCGAAAACCCCACTCGTGAATCTGTTGAAGAATATTATACCTCCATGTTGTATCGTATGCTTTTCAAAGTCAAAAAACACACCAACAAAATGTTGTTTTGCAACAAACCCTTCTTGAATAACGTCTCTAATCGAACCAAGTGGTCGATGGTGCAACGACGTTGACGAAATCCACATTGGACGTTCGCCAATAAACTGCCGTGTCTCCCGCATCCACATTAGTCGTTTGTTGATCATCTTTTCATAATTATATATCTTATATAATTATATATTAGAGTCGAGATCTTTTGTACTAAATTGATATCAAGATTTGAACACAACGAATTAAGATTGAACACAAAAATGAAGATTCTCGTCGGTGGTTTCTTCAAGAAAGATTGACTACTCCCGGATTTGCTGTTCTTGATTTTTGGCAAACCTCATATTAGTTTGAGTTGGATCGTCTAATTAATCAGTTTTTTTCTTTTCGTTTTCCTTTTTTTATAAGTTTCTTTTTCTTTCTTTCTTTTTTTCTTTCTTTTTTTCCTTTCCTTTCTTTCTTTTTCTTTTCTTTTCTTTTTTCTTTTCTTTTTATTCCCCACACTTTTTTTATATTTGATTTATTCATAAATTGCATTCATTGCATTTATTGCGACGCACCTGTGATAACGTTATTTATTAGTTTGTTTATAACTACTATATATTTTTTAAGTTTTTTTTTGTTTATTTGGATTAAGGACGCGTCAACCGTTAGGTCATAATGCACCACTCTAGCCTAAGGGGGGGGGGGGGCATGCTGGTCAGAACCAGCCACGGGAAAGGTGAGAAAGGGGGGGTTCTCACGTTACGGTCGTCATCGTCTTTGTCATCGTTCATTGTGTCATTGTCATCGTTGCGCGGGGGGGTCGTCAAGGGAAGGGGACAAGGTCCCCGACGACGATTGCCAGAGCTCGCCTCTAGGTTCGGGGAGTAAGATACTCCGCTCTTTCTAGCTGATGTTTGCGAGGCGAACTTTTTCTCTTGAATCGCCTTTTACGATTAGCAGAGCCATGCTCTGGGCCAATTCTACCCCGGGCCCAGACGGGGAATTTTCTAAAGGGGAGGAACGTAAGGGATGACGTGGGAAGACACGAGGTGGACAGGCTTGTGCTGTTCAAAACCAGCCACAAGCAAGGGTAGGGCATGAGAGTAGGTGGCCGGGGGCAAGGGGCCGGGGCGTGATCATGGCCGGGGTCGGGCAAAGGACAGAGGGAAAAGGGAGGGTATGGGGAGTAGGGGTTGGTGGTTCCCCCACGTCGTGGTCGTCTCGACTGTGTCATCGTCCGTGTTGTTATTGTCGTCGTCGTCGCGGAGTTTGTCAAAGGGCACAGGGAAGGTAAATGTTCCTCGACAACGACCGCCAGAGCTCGCCTCTAGATTCGGGGAGTAATACTCTTACTAGCTGATGTTTGCAAGGTGGACTTTTCTCTTGAATCGCCTTGTACGATTAGCAGAGCCATGCTCTGTGCCTATTTCTACCCCGGATTCCAGACGGGGAATTAGTTCGGTGACTGAGTGGGAAGACTCTAAATACGAATGTTTTAATTTAAATTTAAAAAAAGTAAGTATAAAAAAAGTAAATAAAGAACTAACAACCTTTATTACGTGTTGCGGGGTGGAAAATTGCTACTTTGAAATAAGTGTCTTCAATTTAAAAAAGCTGCCTCGTTTAACAACCATGTTTCTAAGTTTCTATTAATTGGCAAAACACAGACGACGTGTGTAAACTAGGGCGCATCAACTGGTCAGGCCATATTGCGCAGGATGATATATTTTATCTTGAGTTAATGATGTGTTTGATAATTATATTGTTTTCTTAGTTTATAAAGAAACAGAGAGCGTGTATTAAAAAAATAAATTATTTCCTAATTTCTCTAGTTCAATAAAGAATATTTACCTTAAGTTTTGTTCTTTAACAATGTTTAATTAAAAGGAACTTGTAATTTGTGTAGCAATTACTTCAGGTACTGAGCAGAAAGACAGAGAAACCGACGGGGAAAACTGCACCTTCTGATTCTAGGATAAATGTTTCTTACGCGAAACTTAGTGAAACAAAAAGCGATCAGTATTGTCAAAGAGTAAGAATAGGATGTAGAATCCCCGAGGTAGAAATATCAAGGTTTGCAACTACAGACTGAGCTTAAAACTTGAATATGATCAAGTAAAACAGAGAATAATAGAACCTTTCATCTTCTTCTCCTTACGATGGAAATGCACACTATTGCCTACAGACCCGTGTCTATTTCCACCACAGTGACAGAAACTACTGAACTAACGCTTAAACCGGTCATATTGCGCCGCCTGATACATTGGAAGATAAAGAAATGAATTTATGGTGTGTTTGATGATTATATTGTTATCTAGGGTCAGTAAAAGAAATGATGTTGATTGTAATTGTAAAAGAAAAATAATTATTTTGATTGAAAATAAATAATTGAAGTAAAGTTTGATGTGAATTAAATTTTGTTTTATACACTTCTTTGAATGAGAAATTTTGAAAGTTTGTTTTCGTTATCATATGATAGAAGTTCTTCATATGATTGCAAAAGATCAAATTCATCAAATATGATGAACGGTTAAAGGTACATCACTTACTGTGTCACGGTTTCATTTGTTAAGAATTAACTCAATATTGAAATGTTAATTCGTATTGGCCACAGCCTTGATGTCAAACAAAACAATCAACTTGCAGGTAAACACTTAGGTTGTGTTCCGCAAAGACAACCTGGGATCCAAGTTTTGAATCAAAACGTCGATAATTTTTCGACGTTTTGAGTGGTCACGTGGTCTGATAACGTCGATTTCCCCAAAAAAGCTAGTTTTGAAATCAAAACGACTTTTTTTGACGTCCCACAACGTCTTTTTCTACCCACGAAAAAAATAGCTTGTGGGACATGCGTGGATGATGCTTTTTGACGTTACGGCCCTCTCAATATAATATACTCGTTCGTCCTAAGCATGTTTATACAAGGCTGTGGTTAAATTCGAACACTTGGGACTTGGCACTTGGCGCTAGGCTATTACGATGTATTTGGCATTTTCAATTTATAAATAAACTAATTAATCTTGATTTCATGGCCCTACACTAGGGTAAGGTCTAGGCCTTACATCAAATTAGGGCTACTTAGGTCGAAAGCGTATTAATCGGCTAGGCCTAGCGCCTTGGACCTAGGGCCGCCTTGGCCCCTATCTTTTGTCAACATTCACGACACCTCGCGTTTTATTTACCTTTTAGCATGCATGCGGGTTATTTCCACGACGCATCTGCCGATTCAAATGTTATGAAACGTTGAGTTTTGCCGATTCAAATCGTGTATTGATGAAAATAAGATCTTCTTGCCGTTCAAATGCATGTTGATTGTATTTTATAGGTTATGTTCGGCACTGCGCCGGGAGAACGTAAACAAACAAGGAAATGCAAAGACTTTAGAAAAACATGTAATATGTATAGTAGGCCTATCTTTGTCTGAGGTCTTTGGGTGTAGGAGCATAGAATACTCCTATTTGATTGGTCCAGAGTTCGGCAATGTTCGGCTAGCGGGAGAGATAGCTGACGGGAAGAACAGCAAAGCAAGTTTATCTCACAACGTCAGTAGAAAGATTCAAAACTAGCATTTCATTCAAACCACAAAAAATCGACGTTATCAAGTGACGTTATGAAACTAACGTTTTGATCAAAACGCTTATTTCAAAACTTGGGTCCCAGAACGACCAGTATGCGACCAATGAAATGTAAGTAAACACAATTTGCACCAATGATACATCAGATTTGCAAGGAACGCATGCGATGCGTAGGTGTTTTGATTGTTGTGGTCGAGACCAAGAAGCCCAGAGTTTTATTCCGGGCGTGGGCAGTCTTTGAGGAAAGCGCGGTTATTTCAAATATATAATTGAAAATCATGGAATTATGTCCACTACCGAGAATGTTCCTGTAATTCACATGGGTACACAATAAATTAATCATTCATTCATTCAATTCATTCATTTATTTAGTAAAATGATATGATTTATGTAATATTTTAACGAGATATCACAATTTTCATAAAAACTCGGCCTTGTAGAAGCTCGCACCATTCCGTAGCCAATGCAGTTCCCAGCAATCAGACGTTGAGTGAAACAATGAAAATAACAATCCCCAGTTGAGCCCAGAATGGTCGACCGGTCGCCTTTACGGAACACAACCTAAGGTTGTGTTCCGTAGAAGCGACCGGTCGACCATTCTGGGCTCGACTGGGTATTGTTATTTTCATGGTTTCACTCTTCGTCTGATTGTTGGGGACTGCCTTGGCTCCGAATTGGTGCGTGCATCTACAAGGCCGTGTTTTAATGAAAAGTTGTGATATCTCGTTAAAATGTTACATAAATCATATCATTTACTAAATTAATGAATGATTTGAATGTAAGAATGAATGATTTATTGTCTACCCATGTGTAGTTACAGGAACATTGTCGGTTAGTTGACATTATTCCGATTTTAAAAGAAAATTTTAAAAAACCGCGCTTTCTTCAAAAAC